>JACXGM010012050.1:0-24361 GCA_016801145.1 Umbra pygmaea
GGTAGATTGAGAGCTTTGCCTTCTGGCTCAGCTCTCTTTTCGTCACAACGGTGCGATACAATGAGTGTAATACCGCCCCGCTGCGCCGATTCTCCGACCAATCTCCCGTTACATTGTTCCCTCACTCGCGAACAAGACCCCAAGGTATTTGAACTCCTTCACTTGGGGTAAGGACTCATTCCCTACCTGGAGTAGGGACTCCATCGGTTTCCTGCTGAGAACCATGGCCTCAGATTTAGAGGTGCTGATCCTCATCCCAGCCGCTTCACACTCGGCTGCGAACTGATACAGTGAGTGCTGAAGGTCACAGGCCGATGATGCCATCAGGACCACATCATCTGCAAAAAGCAGCAATGAGATCCTCAGCCCACCGAACTGCAACCCATCCCCACCCCGACTACTCCTCGATATCCTGTCCATAAATACTACAAACAGGATTGGTGACAAAGCGCAGCCCTGGCGGAGACCAACCCTCACCTGAAACGAGTCCGACTTAATGCCGAGAACCCGGACACAGCTCTCGCTTTGGTCATACAGAGATTGGATGGCCCTAAGAAGGGACCCCCACACCCCATACTCCCGCAGCACCTCCCACAGTATCTCCCGGGGGACCCGGTCATACGCCTTCTCCAAATCCACAAAACACATGTAGACAGGATGGGCATACTCCCAGGCCCCCTCCAGGATCCTTGCGAGAGTAAAGAGTGTTAATCGGTATCAGCCTTGAAAAATCATAAACGGTCAACCTCTATTTGTATATACTCCAGAATGTCATGAAGAGTGATCAGATGAATTGCAATGAATTGCAAAGGCCCTCTTTGCCATGAAAATGAACTTAATCCCAAATAAAACATTTCCACATTTCCACAAGCTGCCTTCATGTCAGTGATTGTTTTATTAACACAGGTGAGACTGTTAAGACAAGGACACAGCTGGAGATCACTCTGTCATGCTGATTGAGTTAGAATAACAGACTGGAAGCTTTAAAAGGAGGGTGGTGCTTGAAATTATTGTTCTTCCTCTGTCAACCATGGTTTCCTGCAAGGAAACACGTGCAGTCATCATTGCTTTGCACAAACAGGACTTCAAAGGCAAAGAAATTGCTGCTAGTAAGATTGCACCGAAATCAACCATTTATCCGATCATCAAGAACTTCAAGGAGAGAGGTTCAATTGTTGTGAAGAAGGCGTCAGGGTGCCCGAGAAAGTCCAGCAAGTGCCGGGACCGTCTCCTAAGATGATTCAGGTGAGGGATCAAGGCACCACCACTGCAGCGCTTGCTCAGGAATGGCAGCAGGCAAGTGTGAGTGCATCTGCATGCACAGTGTGGTGAAGACGTTTGGAGGAAGGCCTGGTGTCAAGAAGGGCAGCAAAGAAGCCACTTCTCTCCAGGAAAAACATCAGAGACAGATTGATATTCTGCAAAAGGTACAGGGATTGGACTGCTAAGGACTGGGGTAAAGTCATTTTCTCTGATGAATCCCCTTTCTGATTGTTTTCCGGAGGAGACAAGGTGAGCGCTACCATCAGTCCTGGTTCACACCAACAGTAAAGCAACTTGAGAACATTCATGTGTGGAGTTGCTTCTCAGCAAAGGGAGTGGGCTCACTCACAATTTTGCCTAAGAACACAGCCATGAATAAAGAATGGTACCAACACATCCTCCGAGAGCAACTTCTCCCAACCATCCAAGAACAGTTTGTTAACAACCATTGCTTTTTCCCTCATGATGGAGCACCTTGTCATAAGGCAAAAGTGATAACTAAGTGGCTAGGGGAACAAAACCTCAATGTTTTGGGTCCGTGGTTAGGAAACACCCCAGACCTTAATCACATTGAGAAATTGAGGTTGATCCTCATGAGGCGGGTGGACAAACATAAACCCACAAATTCTAACCAACTCCAAGCATTGATCAAGCAAGAATAGGCCTGTCACAATATGCAATAAATCAATTAATCACATGAATAAAAATGAGCTCAATATTTTTTATGGCCACAACAATTTCCATTTGCATGCTTGTTTGTTTTCCTCGTCTCCCTCTCTCTCTCTCACATGCAAAAGATTACAAACAAAAATATAACGGTGCAAATCCGCTGTCATAATAGCAATGAGCGAAAGGTAAAAACGCGCCTGGCTCTGAAAGGGAATGGAGGATGAATCTTTGATTCGTTTATTGCATGTTACGCCCAAAACACACCCATGAATTAATGAAGACACTTAGTACAACCCTTTTAGATTATGCGCCTGGCGCATGGACCCTTTTATCCACTGTCAAACTAGCAAAAGTGGATTTGGACATGCCCAACGCTTAGATCGTTAAAATAGGGCCCTGAGAGTCCATTTTATTTATTGTTTTTGGTTGTTTTGTTCATTTATTGTGGATATTTAAAATGTTTTCCAGTTCCAAGTGTTAAATATTTTTTAGAAATAAAAGTTGATTGATCTTTGAAAAGGTGTATCTGCATTATTATGCCATTATGTTATACTAGATGAAAATGGTCTAAGAATGACAATATTATCGTTTATCGCAATAATTTCTGGGACAATTTATCATCCAGCAAAATATGTTGTTGTGACAAGCCAAGCAAGAATGGGCTGCCATCAGTCAGGATGTGGCTCAGAAGTTAATTGACAGCATGCCAGGGCGGATTGCAGAGGTCTTGAAAAAGAAGGGTCAACACTGCAAATATTGACTCTTTGCATAAACTGATTGTCATTGTCAATAAAAGCCTTTTACACTTATGGACTGCTTGTAGTTATACTTCCAACACAAGATCACAGGTTTTCATGAAATAGACACAAATTGAGTTTCAGACATTTGAGACATCCACACGAGAATGTAATTGTTTTGTGCACATGAAACAAAATACATTTGAGTTTATGACACAATAAAAAAATACACTGAAGCAGCAAACTCATGTAATAAATGCTAGATAGGTATTAAGGATGGGCATGACATATTGAGGTTAAGGATAGGCATGACGTTGCTGAGGTTTAGGTTAGGAATGACGTTCCTGAGGTTAGGGTTAGGCATGACGTCACTGAGGTTAAGGTGAGGCATGACGTTACTGAGGTTTAGACTAGGCATGACGTTACTGAGGTTAAGGTTAGGCATGATGTCACTGAGGTATAATTTAGGCATGACATCACTGATGTTAAGGTTAGGCATGACGTCACTGAGGTTAAGGTTTGGCATGACGTTACTAAGGTTAAGGTTAGGCATGACGTCACTGAGGTTAAGGTTTGGCATGACGTTACTAAGGTTAAGGTTAGGCATGACGTCACTGAGGTTAAGGTTAGGCATGACGTTACTAAGGTTAAGGGTAGGATTAAGATTAGGGTTAACATTACAAAAAAATTAAATAGCTTGTCTATAGAATGCCTGCAATTAATTGGAATGTCAATCACGCTGTAATGGATGGAAAAAAAACAACGCTTCAATCTGGATCCACCCTCCCCGCCCTCCACCGTAGCAAAAATTGCCACTATTTAACACAGACTCCCGCTCTCACAGTAACGCGCAGGTTGAGGTAACCAATGACATGCTTTCATCAAACACCATAACAAAATCACGTTCTCTAAACGAACATTTTTCATCTATATGTCTCGATTTCCTAACTTTTTCTGTATATTTCACAAAATCCTGTGAAACTGTGTTGATACTCCAGTATAACATAGTAACTACTGACAAAAAGATCTAAGAACACTGAAGCAGCAAACTTTGTGCAGACCAATACTTGTAGCATTCTCAGAACTTTTGACCACGACTGTAGTCCAGCTATAACATATCAAATAGTTACAGTATGAACTGTATATAATTGCATCCAAAATGCCACCATGTAGTAGCCTACATAGTACACTGGTTGTGTCAAATGCACTACTATTAAAATGGGTTCCTTCACCACATTACACTGTAAAAAAAATCCATAAAAAAACTGTAAAAAGTACATGTCACGACAGCCAGGACTTGATATGACTTTTCGCGGCATGAAAATTATGGTGTGATAGACTATTGCAGTTGTTATATGTGATTATTGTTTATATTGTGTGTTGTTTTGGTCTCAGTTTGTATTGCATTTTGGGTTTAGCGCACCACCTTCTGGGCACTAGTCTATATATATTTAAAATTCCTTATATTCAAAGATAGGTTTTCTCTCTACTGTATGTATTGTCAAAACCAGCTCCTTGTGACTGATAATTAATACTGTTTTCATTTGGTCTTAAAGAATCATCTATCAAGAGGTATTGTTGCCAGCCTCAGCTACTGATGGTCTATATTAGGGTCTTGCAGGTGAGCTACTGGCTGATTACCTATAACACAACTAGAGATGTTGCAATATTATCCATGGAGACACAGACAGTTCCAAATCCATGACAATCATATTTGTTCCAATACATTTCTGTCTGAAGTTATGTACTGCCACAATTAGCTGGTCTTCAAATCCACAGATCTATCTCCATAGATGCAAACCTGTTGTGCTCTCATGGACACATGACAGGCATTGCATTCCAATCCTTGAGGATATTTTGAACTTTCTTCAATATTTAATCTACCGGGTCAGAGGTCATGCGCAGCTGCCCACAGAAGCAGAGACTTCCTGAACAGTGTGGTTATCATCACACATTAACAATTCACATTAAGACTGATCATGAGGGCAACCTAATAGTAAGACTTGTGAGTACTGTATCCACACAGATACATCATCCTTGCAGGTTGCATTGTATCCACACAGAGACATCATCCTTGCAGGCTGCATTGTATCCACACAGAGACATCATCCTGGTATGATGCATTGTATCTACATTGAGACTTCATCCTTATAGGCTGCATTGTATCCACACTGAGATATCATCCTTGTAGGTTGCATTGTATCCACACTGAGACATCATCCTGGTAGTCTGCATTGTATCCAGGCTAAGACATCATCCTTGTAGGTTGCATTGTATCCACACTGAGATATCATCCTGGTAGGCTGCATTGTATCCACAGAGAGACATCATCCTTGTCGTTGCATTGTATCCACACTCAGACTTCATACTGGTAGTCTGCATTGTATCCACACTGAGACATCATCTTTGTAGGTTGCATTGTATCCACACTGAGACATCATCCTGGTAGTCTGCATTGTATCCACAGAGAGACATCCTCCTTGTAGGTTGCATTGTATCCACACTGAGATATCATCCTGGTAGTCTGCATTGTATCCATGCTGAGACATCATCCTTGTAGGTTGCATTGTCTCCACACTGAGATATCATCCTGGTAGTCTGCATTGCATCCATGCTGAGATATCATCCTTGTAGGTTGCATTGTATCCACACTGAGATGTCATCCTTGTAGGCTGCATTGTATCCACACTGAGACATCATCCTTGTTGGTTGCACTGTATCCACACTAAGACATCATCCTGGTAGGCTGCATTGTATCCACACAGAGACATCATCCTTGTAGTTTGCATTGTATCTACACTGAGACATTATCTTGGCAGGTTGCATTGTATCCACACACAGACATCATTCGTGTAGGTTGCATTGTATCCACACTGAAACATCATCCTGTTAGGCTGCATTGTATGCACAATGAGACGTTTTCCTGGTAGATAGCATTGGATCCAGACACAGACATCATCTGGTAGGGTCAGGGCTTGCGGCTTTACTTTTTTCCTCCCCATCCCAGTACCCTCTCTAAATACAATTTAAACTGTCCCAAACCGCAAACTGAACTTGAACTGTCCCAAATATTTAATCTTTAAATATGCCAACATTAGTCTAGATCATTTGCAGTACTTTGAAATTGATTTGTGCAGTTCTGAGGCAGATAGAGTCTGCATTCCATAAATCTAAAGTGGAACTGACAGCATTTTAACTACTTTGCAGATTTGAAGCAGACTTTCACTAGCGTTCAAAGGTTTGGGGTCATTGTTTTTTCATAGAAATGTATACCTTCCTTAAGGGAGGTGGCTTTAAATTGATCTGAAATAATAATTAATTACTAATGAGCTAGAAGATTTCATCTGTAGAAATGGCTGGTGAAAATGTTGGTTTGCAGTTGTATGTGAATAATTATTCATTAATCAGTCATTTCAAACCGTGATAAACATTTTTAACACTGGTACTGTTTTGGATATATATTTTTATACATTTATTGCAGTCTTGGTGAATTTTTGTTTCATTTTTCGTCAAAACCTGAACATTTCTGGGTACCAAAAACCTTTGAACACAAGGGGCTGTATAATAATTATACTCTAAAATCAGCCTCATATGAGGTTTTATGAAATTCAATGATGTAGATTAAGGAAGTATATATAAGTAAGTATGAATTGCATTTAGACTGTTGGGGAACAGTGAAGAATCACACTTTTGGGAAAATTATATGAAAGTATCTAACCTTGCTTTTTCTTAAGGACCAAAAACACCAAGCACTAAAGATGTTTCCCTTTCTATAACAGTTGAAATTTCACAAGAGAAAAATAGTATTTGTAACAAATGGTAAGTACTTAACAGAAATTCAGAAGCATCAATGACATTCAGGAGAATGTCAATCTCAAAGGTGTTTTCCCGATATGCGGATTTGAAAATATTGCTGCACTTGTCATGTGAATTATTAATAATTTATCAACTTTTAAGCTGCATTATGATCTGCTTCATCAGCCTTGTGATTAAACATGTAAGGTTTGTAACCAGTTTTGTATGCAAGTTATGTTTTACTGGCCATTGTCCCGTAAACATTACAAAGTCAGGTATGAACCGTCCTAGACATATTTTTTATTGTCCCCGGGATGATGGGACACCATGTTTTTCAAGCCCTGGGTAAGCTGCATTGTATGCACAAAGAGACGTTATTCTGGTAGACTGCATTGAATCCACACAGTTACATCCTCCTTGTTTGCTGCATTTTTTCCAGAAGAGACATCATCCTGGTAGGCTGCATTGTATCCAGACAGAGACATCATCCTGATAGGCTGCATTGTATCCAGACAGAGACATCATCCTGATAGGCTGCATGGTATCCAGGCAGAGACATCATCCTTGTAGGTTGCATTGTATCCACACAGAGACATCATCCTGGTACGATGCATTGTATCTACACTGAGACATCATCCTTGTAGGTTGCATTGTATCCACACTGAGATTTCATCCTGGTAGGCTGCATTGTATCCACAGAGAGACATCATCCTTGTCGGTTGCATTGTATCCACACTGAGACTTCATACTGGTAGTCTGCATTGTATCCACACTGAGACATCATCTTTGTAGGTTGCATTGTATCCACACTGAGACATCATCCTGGTAGTCTGCATTGTATCCACAGAGAGACATCATCCTTGTAGGTTGCATTGTATCCACACTGAGACATCATCCTGGTAGGTTGCATTGTATCCAAACAGAGACATCTTAATGGTAGGCTGCATTGTATGCAGACCGAGACATTATTATCCTGATATGCTACATTGTATCCAGACAGAGACATCTTCCTGGTAGGGTGCATTGTATCCAGACAGAGACATCATCCTGATAGGCTGTCAGCTGCATTGTATCTAGACAGAGACATCATCCTGATAAGCTGCATTATATCCAAACAGAGACATCATCCTGATAGGCTGTCAGCTGCATTACATCCAGACAGAGACATCTTCCTGATAGGCTGCATTGTATACAGACAGAGACATCATCCTGGTAGGCTGCATTGTATCCAAACAGGGACATCATCCTGATAGACTGCATTGTATCCAGACAGAGACATCATCCTGATAGGCTGCATTGTATCCAGACAGAGATATCATCCTGGTAGGCTGCATTGTATCCACACAGGGACATCTTCCTTGTAGGCTGCATTGTATCCAGACTGAGACATCATCCTGATAGGCTGCATTGTATCCAGACAGAGACATCATCCTGATAGGCTGTCATCAGTATCCAGCTGGTTCAGTAAGTGTGGTCCATCTTTCCATGGTCACGTACATCTACATTCACGAGCCGATACTTCCTGCACTGTGTGATATTTACTGTTGCCATCCAGGAAGGAGATATCCTTCTCGTACGTGATTGGTCGACAGCATGGACTGTACCGCACCAGGTCTCCATTTTTTATGAGACCCGCCTTGCTCATGTGTTCCAGGGTAATGTCATAGTTGCGTCGATGCGTGTTGCACCTGCCACTGCAGTACCTGAAGAGCAGAGTCTCATGGCTGTCATAGCCCAGCCCCAGGTCCCCCACTGTCACCTCCACCTGCCGCAAAGCACACGACCTCAACCTCCTCCTCTTAGTTCTGTTATTCCTGGGGAAGTTCTCCTTGCTATCCTCCAGGATCTCCATGCTGCTCCTGCTACTCCTTTTGCTGTTCCTGGCACTTCTCTCCGTCAGAGTGCTGATCACTTGGTTCAGTTCCCCCTCTGTGAAGCTCTGGAGCAGATATGTAACTGGGGAGAAGAAACGAGGCATCAAAGAACATATTGAGACGTCGGTGGGGAATAGATAACCAGCACAGGGGAAGTGAGGCAAACAGACTGATGTTAAGTAGAGGTATAGAGGGACGTTCAAGTCAGGGAGACAGAGAAATGGTAGAATTTCAAAGACAGGTCTACTCAGGCCTCGAACACAAAAATATAGAACCATTGAGTCAAACCTCTACCACATCTAGATGCCTTTGACCCATCCTATATGTCTAAATGTGTCTCATAGGAATTCATTACACATTATGAACCTAATAAAAAGTATTATTGAGTACGTGTTCAACTGTAACTATTGTGCTTTCTATGTGTGCTGCTGCTCTCTGTCTGACCTTTCTGTCTGTTTAGTGAGGAATTAGGTGACACTACATTATTGTGAAACATAACAACATGTCTCTGTACTAATGTCAACAATACTGTTGATGTAGGCAGAGTCTGAGTCCCAAATGACATCTTATTCCCTATGTAGTGCATCTGTTTTTACTAAGACTAAACTGCTGTGCTCGAAACCAGACATTTGCATAGATTACAGGGTGCCATTTGGAACACAAAGTCACTAAACCCAGCTGCCATTGCCATGACTACAACTAATGCCTTGGTTTCTACGGATACAAACACAGTTTAACTTACACTGGGAGAATAGAGAGCTTATGTTCTCTGCCTCACGCATTGTTCGGTGGAGGCCAGCCTTCATCCGGGAGGGCGAAGATAATGATGAAGACCAGAGGATTGATGATGATGATGAAGGTGGTATCGGCTTGGACAACAATGATGACGATTTGGACGGTAATGACGACGAAGATGACGTTTTCGATGACGATGACAATGACAACAACATTGGTGTTAGTGATTTAAGTTGGGCCGGTCCAGATGAAGCCATGAAGTTTCTGGTGAGGTGGAGGTAGAGTAACGTGCCACAGAACAAAGAGACAAAAGTGGCACCTTTCCAAAACTTCATCTTAGAACACAGAAGAGCATTGAAACTCTGAGAGAGAGAGAGAGAGAGAGAGATTGCATTGTTAGTTATTGGTACATAAGTAAACATGGAAAACATTTACCTGAGACAATCCTACAAGCCAGACAGGGTTTGGATACAGTGTGTGAATGTTTTTAGTCTAAAATTGAAAAATATCCCTTGTTTTAGGACTGAACAATGACTTAACTGTTTCTTTATTGATATTTATTTTCAGCTGGCAGATATTTAGTTGTCGATGCAACAGCGTTTGTAAGAACCAACATCTTTAAGTAATAGTTGTCAGCCTAGATTAATACAGCTGTCATTTTGATTTTAGTTTGCAGAATGAGCCGCAAGTTCTGTTTGTGATCTGCAAAATAATTCAACTTTACTTGTTGCTATGTAAGAATTTGGTGCGCGGCAGCTAGAGACAAACAGAGTAAATAATGTAGACCACACCCGCCCATGGTATTCTCCTGCTGGGTAAAGACCCCCACTGGGCCTCTAGTTCTGCATCCCTTCCCAAATGGCACGCTATTTCATCAGCATTGCTCTAGTCCAAAGTAGTGCGCTATGTAGAGAACAGGGTGCCCTTTGGGACCCCTAATCTCTAGGTCCCTCAGTGGACGTCTGTTATACAACAAAGTACAAGCTGTTACCCTTCTTTCTTTCCCCTCTACCATCCACTACAACTACTCCACTTCCCCCTTTCTCTCATCTTATCTCTTCTCCCTCTCCTTTTAAACTCATCTCCCCCCTCCTGTGTTTTCTGATGTTAGACACTCGTCTGCCTGATAATCATTCTGAGGAATTTGACAGTACACACTTATCGTTACTTGATAATTATTTAAAAAAAATATCTAAATGTTTCCCCAGACAAGGATTGGGTAAACTGGCAGTAGCTAAGAGCAATTCCAGATCAGATCTGTCCAAAGTGATTCGCCAGACAGCATAAGAGATATGTTCTATGAGAATGAAGCGTAGGTGTGTGAGTGTGATGTGAGCCTGTGTGTTTGTGTGTGTAAGCTCATTTGGATGGACAACAATTTGACGCAATCAACAGGTGGAAACATGTGGTCTCAACTAACATAAAATGATACCTAACAGTTTGTAATAGCCCTCATGCTGGGCCTACGTCCCTAAGTTATAGGGCAGTAGTATGTACATCCATAACACAGTTAATGTTATTTACTCTCTCAGCCAAGAGCCTGGTTCTTTCAAATTGCTAGCTCTCTCAATATGATGTAAACAGTCTCCGAATAGACAAAGACAGTTTAGATATTGTCAAAGAACAGTGAAATTAATGCTTTTATATATAGCAATATTCATATTATGATTACAAATGAACAGAGGACATATTGTATCTAAAATGGTGCCCTATTCACATTATCCTATAGAAAGACTGTGCCCTGTATGCATGCATGCATATGTATCCCATCTGACCTGAATGCTACAGTCTTTCAGTTTGTTTTGTACGTATCCTGTGGCAAAACAAGAAGCAGGTGGAGAATGCAAACTATGGCGAATGTTTCTTGGTTCTTGATGTCGACCATCTGTACTGGGAGTAATCGTGAAAAAAGTCTCCTTGTTTTTTTCACGTGTTCTTTATTTAACAAGGGGAATCGTATTGTAACATACAACTCTTTTTGCTATTTATTCTGCCATTTCACTAAAATGAATCATTTAATCCCAATATTCCTTTTCAGGAGGAGATTATTTCCATGTGCTGTGAAGCTCATGGTACTAATAACATTGGAGTTATTCCTACCCAAAAAGTACTAAGATTTCAAAACCCATTGTTCTGAAAATGTAGTTGGAAACAGATGTGGCATTCCTGAAACATACATATTGAACAGCAATAGGATCTCTGAAATATCAAAGTTTCTTGATTGAACACAAATTTTCATTTATATACAATTCTTACAAAAACTAATACCTATTAAAGTCAATATCGGACTTGGACCAACTCCTTTCCAAATAAAGAGTCTAAAGCCACTTCCCCAACCCTCACTCAATGCCTATCTTATTGGCCAGTATCAGACCTTTATGTCTGACAAGAATTATAAAGTTTCAACTGGGATATTTTTCATACAACCTACCATACTGTATATAATGTATTCTCAATGAATTTAGTGATGTTTATTTCGCATTGATCTGAGAAATGTCTTATTGAAATCGATTGATTCATGACATATCATGCAACCTGGTATTAACAGGATGTAACCACTAGATGGTGCTGTTTCTTTTTAGACAATCACTACACATCTCATATCAATAAAAATGTAAGTTTAGGGTTTGCTGAGATTTGGAATGAGGAAAAGAAAACCTTGCATTCTGAAAAGTTAAGCCTCATGGTTTCTGTTGCTTATTTCTTAAAAACTCTCTGGAGCAATTAGACCATTCCTAGGGAAGAAAACAAACAGCTAACAAGCATTTCTAACCGTTCTAATGTGTGAGTGTAAGGTGAAGAAATTAAATAAATAATGGGTTCTCTCTTTACGTACAGTTGCTGGTGAAAATATTCTAACCTTTCTCACGATTAAATAATTGCCCATTTTAAAAAAGATATATGTTAAAAACAGAAGAAAATGTGTGATCACAGGTACTTTGGCTTGTTTGTTAATCCCATTTCCCATCTGGTGTATCCTTGCTTCAAATATGGCCTTCAGTAGCATATAAGACCACCGCCAGAAAACAGCAGACTGAAAGGCATTGGCTCAATCGGTAAATTACCACACCCCCACTCCACCCTCCCTCATCCCAATTAAAAAATATATTTAAATTATACTCCAGTATTATACTTCTACTACACTTATGTGTAACCATAAGTATGATTTCAATATATTTAAGTACAGTATATGTGAAGTATACTTTCAAAATATACAGACCAAAATAATATATTAGAAGTATATTTACTATAAATAAAATACATTTGAAGTACAATTAAGTATACTTTTTGCTTGGGGTATGTCCTGTACACAGCTGTTTATATTTACCCTGTATCAGGGGTGTCATGCACCTTTTCTTTTAAGGGGGCACAGTGTGTACAACACACAGAAACATGTGCCCACAGATATTAAAAGGAAAATCTACTTGGCTCAAACATCTGAGGGGGCACGTGCCCCCAGTTTCAATGAGCATGGTGCCCCTTCCCTATATGACTGTTGGATCTAGATTTTCAGTGTCATTATCCAATACATTTAAACAATGACAATGAAAAGGTTCCTTAATTTAGTCCCTCTCTCAAGGCCACCTTGGGGTGGAGGGTGTTCCGTATGTTCATGCTTTGTGCGCAATCGCCTGGAGACCAGGTTACCTGTATATCTTTTGTGCCTTTTTGGATAATACAATAAATACATTTTGAATTAATAATTCAGTTAGATGCAGGTAATATGAATTTGTTGGGTTATTCAATTAAAGTTTTTACTTTTTAGTGATTTAACAGATGCTCTTATCCAGACTGACTTACAGTAAATAAAGTGGCACACCAATGAAGCAACTTAGGGTAAAGTGCCTTGCTCAAGGACACAAGGACATTTGGCACAGCCGAGAATTGAACCGGCAACCTTCTAAATACAAGTATGACTTCTTAACTTCTGAGCCATCTGAGGCCCCTACCCATTCACCTCACCTGCAGTAAGTTGGAGTACAATACGTTTTAAATGACTGTACCGTAGAAAGGAGAGGCTGGGTCCTCGCTAGCTTCCCCACACTCCAGCACCACTGAACAGGGTTTGAGAAAGATAAAACATCCTGCTTCATGTACCACTGTCTAGACAGCAAAGAACTAAGAAGCCTATGGGACCTGCTGTTAAAACAGTCTGCATTTAATATCAAGAAGTTGGTTGCCCACGAAACTGTGGTCAACCGCTTCAAGACGACACTCAATCTCAGATGTCACACCATATGTAGCAAACAACCAATAATAGATGAACGATATATTATTGAATGTTATGTCAATCCTAGAAATAAAAATTAAGGGCCAATTAAAGTGTAACCCTTGCCAAAATGCCACCTAGGGTCTTTTTGTTAATGTACCCAAGTCAAATTTTCATTTACAAGCATAATTAGGACGGAAACGCCACTTTTAAGATTTTCCGTATTTTTGGTTTCAGTCAAATCGCCTTTTGAATGGGAGTGATAGGGGCACTACTATGATAGCATCAAAATCGCTATTTTTACAACATTAAGAAGGCTCGACACAACATGAATCTTTGCTCTAAGTATTAACAGAACACGTTAACTCGGGCAACCAGGTTGCATTTTGGCGAGAGTTACGCTTTAATTAGTTCAATTTCTCTCAGTGCAAACAAAATGTGTGTGGATGTGTGTTTTTATGTCAACAGACATTATCGAACAAAATCCATCTTAAGCACAAGCAGGGCTTTTGTTCTGCCCCAGCACTAGTAGCATAAACAACCCCACATTTTTCTTAGAAAGAGTCAATTTTCAGACCGGACGTTCAGTTAGCTTCAAAAGCTGCTGTGTGCATGAATAATAGAGGTGCCAGTCCGCTCGAATGTACAGTATCTCGTTAAGAGATAATTGGGCCACCCGTCATGCTGCTGTAATTGTGTGTTGCATTTGCCTTCCTTCACACGCCAGATGCTCTTTGCTTTGGCTCTAACAAGTAGGCATTGAAACACAGACAAGAATGTCAGCTAGCGAGATAGAGGAAATGTACGTCCATGCGAGTGGAAGACGTAGAGCTGGGCTGTGTGTTTGTGTGTGTGTGTGTGCGTTAGTGGAGCTGGGTGACACAGAGAGAGGCAGTGTCAAGCCTGCGGACATGTTGTATGTCATCGTGATGATTATGAATGAAATAGCTCTTTGTACCACAAAAACAGATGCTCTCCACTGTAACACGTTGGTGCTGACATCACGTTTATACTGTGTATGACGCAGAATGATTCTCTTCCCCCATCTCCTGCTCTCTTCCACTCACGCACACGAAGTCACGGACACACGCCCGCTCACACACTCACCATCACGGAGAGTAACAATCGTTCACCAAGGATGGCTTCCTAAATGGCATCCCATTGGACTCTTGTCAAATGCTCCTTCACTCGTCCACGTCATTACTAACGTTGGGGAACCAGAGATATGCCTTAGTATGCTACTGCTCAACATAACCCTTTACACACACTCACACACCTCCGAAACAACATATAAACATGTTGTTAACTTTGCATACGAAGTAGCAAAGAAACGACTGTTTTTGCTTCTATTGCTCAGTGAATGGCTCTAACAATCTCTGCCAGGGACGTTTGGCATTAGAAGGCGTGAAGTAAGGGTTGCTTTAAGACAGACAGTAGCAGGAAACGCCCATCCAAAGATCAGGGCTGGATTACCCTCTAATGCTCCTGGTTTATCTTCCATCACGTGGGCAAACAGACCTGTAAGCTTCTAGACTGGTGGTCTTGAATTCTGAGTCCTGGTCAGGACTTCATTCCAGCTCAACAGTAAGGTACCCTGGTCTGTGAACAGTTTGTGCTATCATGCCAACTCTGTGCCATGCCAGTTAACATGGTATGATGGCACAAATAGTCTGGTATCCAGGTTAGTTCTAATAGAGTTGTGAGGGAAGCTCTCTGCAGGAAATCTGTCATCTATAATGTGTGTCATCTATACTGTATGTCATCTATATAATATGTATTCTATCCTGTATGTCATCTATTCAGTATGTAATCTATTCAGTATGTCATCTATCCTGTATGTCATCTATTCACTATGTCATGTACCTTTGTAACAGACCACCAGTACCTTAGTTACAGAGCACCAGTACTTTTGTTACAGACCACCAGTACCTTAGTTACAGAGCACCAGTACCTTTGTCACAGACCACCAGTACCTTAGTTACAGAGCACCAGTACTTTTGTTACAGACCACCAGTACCTTAGTTACAGAGCACCAGTATTTTAGTTACAGACCACCAGTAGCTTATTTACAGACCACCAGTACTTTAGTTACAGACCACCAGTACCTTAGTTACAGACCACCAGTACCTTAGTTACAGAGCACCAGTATTTTAGTTACAGCCACCAGTCCCTTCGTTACAGACCACCAGTACTTTAGTTACAGACCACCAGTACCTTAGTTACAGACCACCAGTACCTTACTTACAGCCACCAGTCCCTTCGTTACAGACCACCAGTACTTTAGTTACAGACCACCAGTACTTTAGTTACAGTGCACCAGTACTTTAGTTTCAGACCACCAGTACCTTAGTTACAGACCACAAGTATTTAAGATAAAGCCACCAGTCCCTTCGTTACAGACCACCAGTATCTATTCAGTATGTCATCTGTTATCTATAATGTGTGTCATCTATCCTGTATGTCATCTATTCAGTATGTCATCTATCCTGTATGTCATCTATCCTGTATGTCATCTATCCTGTATGTCATTTGTCATCTATACTGTAAATCATCTATACAATATGTCATCTATCCTGTATGTCATCTATTCAGTATGTCATCTGTTATCTATAATGTGTGTCATCTATACTGTATGTCATCTATCCTGTATGTCATCTATTCAGTATGTCATCTACCTGTGTGACAGACCACAAGTACCTTAGTTACAGAGCACCAGTACTTTTGTTACAGACCACCAGTACCTTTGTTACAGACCTTCAGTACCTTAGTTACAGAGCACCAGTATTTTAGTTACAGCCACCAGTCCATTCATTACAGACCACCAGTACTTTAGTTACAGTGCAATAGTACCTTAGTTACAGAGCACCCGTACCTTGGTTACAGACCACTAGCACATTAGTAACAGACCACCAGTACCTTAATTACAGACCACCTGTAACTTAGTTACAGACCACCCGTACCTTGGTTACAGACCACCAGCACCGTAGTAACAGACCACCAGTACCTTAATTACAGACCACCTGTACCTTATTTAAAGACCAACAGTACCTTAGTTACAGACCACCCGTACCTTGGTTACAGACCACCTGTACCTTAGTTACAGAGCACCAGCACCTTAGTTATGGAGCACCCCCACCTTATTTACAGAGCACCCATTCCTTAGTTACAGACCATCAATGCTTTAGTTACAGACCACCACTACCTTAGTGACAGACCACCACTACCTTAGTTACAGACCACCACTACCTTAGTTACAGACCACAAGTGCATTAGTTACAGAGCACCATTTTCCTTAGCTACAGACCACCAGTACCTTAGTTGCAGACCACCAGTGCCTTAGGTACAGACCACCAGTACCTTAGTTGCAGACCACCAGTGTCATAATTACACAGAGAAATATATGATCTTTCTCTCAGACACAGGTTAGGGGAGGTTAATCACTGTTGACATGTTGGACCAGAGAGGGTAAGGCAGTGATACACCTAATCCTTCAGGCCACAGCTGAGACTCACTGCTGCTGTCAATGGGGACATATGCTGCTGTCGACATGGGATGAAGTATGTTTAAATATTATGATGACATATGGGATACATGGGTTAACATGATGTATCTACTCAGTAGCAGTGCTGATCTAGGTTCATGTCTCCACATCTACATTTGTTACCAGACACTTCAGCACAAATCTCAAGGAACAATCTGTCCAACGTGGGCTTCATTAGCCAATGTGAAAACTTTGAGAAATTCCAAGTTCAATAGGCATTGGCTTAATCGGGTTAATCTACCAACCGATCATGTACCATAACACCTTCCCTCTCTGTGTTGTGCGTCAACCGATATGTCGTGTCATTGTTGTGGGAGTGTTGTACATTCAACGCAGCTGACCTGCCTGCACGGTGCCCGGATTTGGGGAAGAACAAGGCACACATTTGTTTATTGTGATACAACAATGTTAACACAGTACCTACCGAATTGAAGGAGCATTGCATTTAGATTCGTAGCTTACTAGCTTGTTAACATCTATTTTGAAATAGAAGTGGCTGGAGTGGCCATAATGAATGAAGGTTCACATTGAATGTCAGAAATACCATTCAATAGAGAGTCATGTCTTGCACTATTATATTTAGCTTAAATCAAAAAATGGCAAATGCTGGCCCTTACTTAGTATCCATTCATTAACAATAACATGATATGGTCACTCCCTCGAGGCTCACCTGGAAATGTTGCTGAGCCACAGTTATGTTAATTAGGTAATGTGATGTGCCCAATGACTACTTTCCAGTTGTCTTTATCTGTGATAAAGCTTATCCCAGGTCAGAAGATCTCTGGCTTACATAACATTCCATGCCAGAGCTTCATGCATACTCCATCTAGAAAAGTATTCTTTTCAAGGAGACCTGTTTTTTTATACTGTTGGATTAAGGCATGATAGTTCGTACACAAAGTCACATCACAGGGAACATCTTAATACGGTCGTTTAGGCTCCCACTGGAATATATAACGCATTTCACATGGCTGAAGACATTGTTGATACAAGTCTAATCCATCCCAGCTGATGTAATGAAGCCTGATGAACGTGTTCAGTGACACCGAGCTCCTTCCACCTTATACTAACAAAAGCTGTGTCCTTACCGTCCGCTTGCGTCTGCTAATCCAGAGTTTGCTGCTTAACGTCGTCTTCTCCAGCTGGTCACTGGGGCAGGCAAGAGCCGGTGGCGGGTTAAGCCCAGCATCGTGGCTTCAAAGCTGAGTCAGAAACCCATCTGTGTCCCTGCGCTCAGCCCTTTGGGTCCATGTGGTCTGCAGACCCTGGAGGCAAGCCATTGCCTCACCGCACTCTTGTCTGATTCAGAGACTCTTGTAAACATTAAATCCACTTCGTTGTTGTGAGAAAAATCCACATGTTGATTTAAGAAGTTATAAGTCTTATAAATCCATTTTGCTGGGAATGTTTATAAGGCATGTGACACTTTAGGATGGTCGTTCCATTCCGATGAAAGAGTTCCTTCTCTGACGTCCAGGAGATAGCATGTACAGCCTAGCTGACCTGAAACACAAACGTAAAAGCCAAGCAGGTACCTAGATTAGACTTCACCATAAAGGCAAGTGAAGTGAAGCCAAGTCGAACTAGCACAGCCCCTTCTGATGATGAGTCGTCCGGTAGGACAGCCCCTGTCCTTCCCTCTGTGTGTCAGTGTTCTCCACTCTGGAAGTTTCCGGAGCTCAGTGAGGGACAAGCGAGCTCATAGATGTGATGGGTGCACCAGATTATTTACTGAAGCGTGCAGCTTGAGTTTTTGGAATGACACTTCCAAACTCTGACTCCTCCTCTTCCTGTTTTTCCTCCCCCTTCTCTTCTTTCTCTTACCTTTCTCCTCCTCCTCCTCTTCTTTTGTCCTCCAACCTTGGTAGCTCTTGTCATAGGCCAAGCTATTGGGATTAATGATGAGATGCTAATCCTGGGTGTGTGTCACTGGCCGCCAGATAAATGCTACCAGATGCTTTGGCGTGCATGCTTCAAAGTTTTCTGAGAAAAGGTCAGAGGTAGTAATCTCCAGTCATATACCTTCATGACCACACAATCATCTCCAGCTTCTAATTAGTTTATTAATCTCCTCACCTCCACTACATCTATTTGCCAGGTCATTGCTGTAAAAGAAAACATGTTCTCAGGCAACACACCTTATAAAATCAGGGTAAAATCATCAAATGTATTCTCACACTCAGCTTCATAATAAAATACTGTATGGTCTTGCATTATTAGAATAGTATGCATTCCATGATTCAAAAATAGAACATTCTAAAGTTCTGACAGGGGTGGAAAAAACATAGATCTCAATAGTTAGAAGTTTTTGGTGCAATACATTATTCTAAATATTTGCTCATAGGCGCACTCCAACAATATGACTGAGGGATTTACAAGCTAACAGTTGATAAATGTTCTTTGAATTTACAAAAGTCTGATTGTAGTGGACAAATGCTGTACTCCCACTATGCAATAAGTTACAAACTGTTAAGCTATATTTTGTCAAATATAAAGAATGTGCACTGGTAAACCAGTGTATAACATTATAAGTCTCAGCTGAAGAACTTGTTGCACACCTTCTCTTTATATGGTCTGCTTTGTGTGAACGGTACGACATAATTTCTCCGTCATTTCATCAGTCATGGCCTCAGCATTTCACAGAACTACATCAGTATGCAGCTGAAGCAGGTCAGCACCATCCCATAATCACAGTGTAAGATGAGCCTGCACAGATATAAGGTCCTTGATGGCTGCCACTGGAGTGGAGGCAACACCTGACCAACCAGCAGATAAATCACAGTGAAAAAGGATATGTCCCTTTTCTGAGTTCTGTTTTCAGACCTCCAGGCACGTCTAGAGCTCTGCTGTGGGTTTAAACCTGATGCCCCATCCCTTCAGCAAATTCCTACTCGTTCAAACATTGCGTCTCAAATAATGCTTAAAGTGGCTGAAAAATATGTTTTTGAAAACAGCAAACCTAAGTGAAAAATTGTCTGTTTTCATACGTATTGTCTTGATTTAATTAAAAATCTTACACATGTACAGTGGTATGAAAAAGTTTAGGTACCCCTGACAATATTCATTTATAATTAATTTAGTGTTTGAATCAGCAATTTCATTTTGATCTATCAAATACCTGAAAGGCATAGTAATATTTTGGTGAAATGAGGTTCACAGTCTACTGACCTAGAGTAAACTTGTGGGATGAGCTAAAGAGGAGGGTCCACAAGCATGGACCTCAGAATCGGAAGGACATGGAGAGATTCTGTATGGAGGAATGTTCTCAGATCGCTTTCCATGTGTTCTCCAAATACGCATTATGATCAGAGCTGTTATCTTGGCAAAGGGAGGTGGCACGAAGTACTAAAGGAACGGGTGCCAATAATTGCTGCACACATATTTGAGAATGTGTTCTTTAAAATACTTTTTTTTTTCTTTCAATTGTTTTACTTCACTTAAGGGTAAAATGTTTGATGAAAAATCAAGGGATAAACTTTCTTTTACTGCATATCTTGCTTATTTTTACCAAGGGTGCCAATATCAGTGTCACACTATCTTGCTCCTATTTGCCAAATTGTATGTTTCTATGAAACCCAGAAGTAGCACGTTCTGCTTCAGAAAATACATAAACACACACTTACAACTCCTGAAGATATGTACTACCATTTTACCTTTAGATCCTAAAGGTATCCAAAAAGGCCTACCGCTGTGAAGCACTGCAAAAATGTCACGTGAACCTAACACTGAATATACGATCATGGATCGACTGAAACTGCCTTTTTATGAAAACAGTCAGGCTATAGACAGAACAGGGAGAAGTTTGTGACAGATGTTGTGGTTTTATACCAGTAAGAACAGTCCTTCAGTACGACTTAATGATGTCTTTTCAATTATTCAGACAAGTCAGTCTGTAAACATTCAGTGTCTCAGTAGGTCACGACATTGTGACGGTCAAATGTCGCTTGTAATACAGTAAGATACAGTACAGCCTTTTTACAGAGGAAGCCTCCTCTCTACACATATATTTTGCCACTAATACCCTGCGGCTGGACCTCTGCCCAGTACGGTAAAAGTGTTTAAAGTAACTCTGTGGTTTTCAGAGCGTGGAGGGTGTACAGCCCTGGTTTAGCATGACCATAATGGGACAACAACGCCAATTAAGCCAAAAGAAATAATTTGAAGCTGTTAATATTACAGTACAGTGCGTGTGTTATCACACCAAGTGTTTGTTTTTAAGAGCTGAAAAATTTTTCGGGCATGAAAACGTTAACATAACCACTATAAACTTCCTGGTTTTAAAACTGAACACATGCACTGCATATGGTCTACAGATGTCTCTTATGCTGATGTTTCAGGTTGTTTCCTACTTAAAGTACAACCCCCCCCCCCCCAATGAATTGACACGAGCTGTTGGTATGAACAAGATGAATCTGGTGTGAATGAGGAGTGTACATTACTTTTCATTCACCGCTGCTCTGATCTTTCCCAAACAACGATAGGATTACAACAGCTGAACACATACAAGACATGAAATCAATTAGTAGGAATTTCAGGGTATCACTTTGCATCTAAAATCAGACCGAGTTCCCTACAATACCTGGGTCCTATGAAGTAAATACTGTCCTATTTGACGGCATGCAGTTTTAGTGAGAGTGGGGAACATTCAGCATATTGTTTGTCCATGGTGTCAAACCATCCATGCTATCCATGTAACCTGTTCATCCAAGCTTAACATTGTTGTCCTCTATCGTCTCCTAAATTCCTCTCCCTCCTGTCTCCTTTATATGCCTTATCCGCTCTACTTTCCTCCCTTTCCAAGTCCTATGACTCTCTCTGTCCCCTCTCCTCTAAGTCGGCACGGCCCTCCCCTTCTGCTCCGTGGCTAAACGAAACACTACGAGCTCACAGATGTGGTATTTGTGCTGCTGAGTGGAAATGGTAGAACTGAATTCCAGAATGATCTGGAATCCTTCCAATCCCGCCTTGCTACCTTCTCTTCCTCTCTGTCTGCTGCTAAAGACGTTTTCTATCACTCAAAATGTCATGCTTCATCCTCCAAACCCAGCAAACTCTTCTCCACCTTTTCTTCTCTCCTTAACCCTCCACCTCCTCCCCTGCCATCTTCCCTCTCCGCTGATGACATTGTCAACCATTTTGAGAAGAAGGTTGTTGACATCCATAACTCCATAATGCAACCGTGTGTCCACTTTTCGCTCCATCAACCAAACATGCCCATGAACTTACTGATTTCTCCCCTCTCTCATCAGATGATGTCCTGCAGCTAGTGAGAGGCAGATGCCCAAACACATGCCCGCTTGATTTTATTCCCTCGTATCTCATGCAGACCTCATGCATCGCTGGAGACCTCCCTTTCCTCACCTATCTCATCAACTCATCCCTGACCACTGGATGTGTCCCTTTAGACTTAAAGATAGCAAGAGTCGCTCCTCTCCTAATGAAACCAACACCACACCCATTTCATGTAAATAACTACAGGCTATTTTTGTTCCATCCAAGACAATCGAGCATGAGTTCTGCAGTTATCTCTCGCAGAATGATCGCCTCGACCCCGAACCAATCATGCTTCAAGATGGGCCAATCGACCGAGACTACTCTCCTCCATGTAATAGAAGCTGTTCACAATTCCAAAGCTAAATCTCTCTCCTCTGTTCTAATTGTTCTAGATTCATCTGCACCCTTCGACACTGTGAACCATCATATCCTACTTTCCACCCTCTATGATCTTTGCATCTCCGGCTCTGCACACTCTTGGATTGCATCCTACCTGGCAGGCCGCTCCTACCTGGTGACAAGGAGAGGATGTTTGGCTGCTGCATGGACACTCTCCAACGGAGTCCCCCAATGCTCTGATCTAGGCCCTCTCCTCTTCTCTCTCTACACCAAATCCCTTGGCTCTGTCATAACCTCACATGGACTCTCATATCACTGCTATGCTGATGACACAACAATTTCTCCTTCCCCTCTTCAGACACCCAGGTGAAAATACGCATATCTACATGCCTGGCTGATATATCTGTGTGGATGTCAGCACACCACCTCAAGCTCAACCCTGACAAGACTTGCTGTTCTTCTTCCATGGGAAGGCTTCTCATCTTCAGGACATGTCCATCAGTGTTGAGAACTGCACAGTGTTGGCCTCCCAGATTGCAAACAAACTTGGCATGACCCTGGACGATTTCTTCTCTTTCTCTGCTAACGTCAAGGCTGTGAAGCCTTCCTGTAGATTCAAACTCTAACATTAAAGGGGTACAACCTTACCTCACCCAGGAAACAGTACAGGTAATAGACATCATCCAGCCACTCGTCATCTCATGTGTGGATTACTGCAACTCACTCCCGGTAGGACTCCCTGCGTGTGCCACCAAACACTACAACTCATTCAGAATGCAGCGGCCTACCTAGTGTTCAACCTTCCCAAGTTCTCCCACGTCACGCCGCTTCTATGCACATTCCACTGGCTCCAAGTTGAAGGTTGTATGAGCTACAAGGCCATGGTGCTCGCATATGGAGCAACAAGAGGAGCTCCTCCTCCATATCTTCAGGCAATGCTCAAACCCTACACCACTACACAGGCTCTTCATGCTGTCATCTCTGGGCTCCTGACCAACCCGTGCCTTCCGTATATCAGCTACCAATCCAGGCAGTCAAAACTTTTCTGTCCTGGCTCCATAATGTTGGAACCAGGTTCCACTGGAGGATCACTGTTTGACAGGTGAGGTTGAGACAGAGATGCACTTTCTCCTACAATGTAAATATTTCAAAGACACAAGGAGCATTTACATTAACAAATTTAACTATACTGCTGCCCAATATGTAGAACCATGGCACAACCTGAGGGACAGCGAGTGACTGACACACACACACACACACGCACACACACACACGCACACGCATACGCACACGCACACACACACGCACACACACACACACACACACGCACACACACACCTAAGCACAAATACTGTATATCCTAATATTGTAATATCTAATATTTGCATTAAAATTTAATTATTATTATTATATATTTTATTTCCAAATTGATTAATGTGTGTGCAAAATTATTCAGCCCCCTTAAGTTAATACTTTGTAGCGTCACCTTTTGCTGCGATTACAGGTGTAAGTCGCTTAGGGTATGTCTCTATCAGTTTTGCGCATCGAGAGACTAAAATTTTTGCCCATTCCTCCTTGCAAAACAGCTCGAGCTCAGTGAGGTTGGATGGAGAGCGTTTGTGAACAGCAGTTTTCAGTTCTTTCCACAGATTCTCGATTGGATTCAGGTCTGGACTTTGACTTGGCCATTCTAACACCTGGATATGTTTGTTTGTGAACCATTCTATTGTAGATTTTGCTTTATGTTTTGGATCATTGTCTTGTTGGTGTAACGTTTCCCAGTTCCCCTTCCCTGGAAACAGCCACTTCCTTTGTTTACATTACTCAGAACTACAATTCCCATTCCCCAGTTCTTCTTCCTGTGGACTACAGCTTCCCTAGTCATGCCTCCTCAGAACTACATTTCCCATAACCGGACTCAATT
>JACXGM010012051.1:0-2500 GCA_016801145.1 Umbra pygmaea
ATATAATGTGCATATGTATTGATACCACATTTACACTGCATATAATGTGCATATGTATTGATACCACATTTACACTGCATATAATGTGCATATGTATTGATACCACATTTACACTGCATATAATGTGCATATGTATTGATACCACATTTATACTGCATATAATGTGCATATGTATTGATACCACATTTATACTGCATATAATGTGCGTATGTATTGATACCGCATATACACTGCATATAACGTGCATATGTATTGATACCACATTTACACTGCATATAATGTGCATATGTATTGATACTGCATTTATACTGCTTGTATACTCTTTAAATGCATTAATACAGCATCCACACTTCATTTATGGTGCATTGATTGTTATGGTGCTATCTTAACCCTTTAATGTCCTCGCCACAAATAACACCATTGTGTGCTCTACCAAACGGTTGAGTCGAACATTAATGGATTAATGCGTGTATGTTGCACATGGTGGTGTCCGTACTCATTGCTGATTTAAACTTGTTACAACAGTTGAAGGGAACAGTATAGCTTAATTCTGAAGTTTAGTAAATTTACATAATTCTTATATTAATGTTACTGGTACCATGCTAATAGTGGGGAGAATGGCATCCCTCATGGATCTTTTGTGGCGGTATGCAGGCATATTGGAGTAAGTTAATTGATTCTGGTACTAAGGATATGGGCCATGAAAATGACTCTTTATTGTCATTATGACAGGGCTCAGTATGATAGGGTGATGGTCATTAAGACACGTTACCTTGGTGATCGTAGACCCTGGGATTACGGTGGTCCCCTTGGAACAAGTGGGAACTTTATCATGTGAGGGACATAATGACGATGTCTAGTAAAGATGTCCGCCAGCTGGTTGGCACATACTCTAAAGACACGATCAGCAATACCATCTGGACTGGCAGCTTTGTGAATGCTCATTGTTTTTACAGCGTCCCTCACGTCAGCCTCGGAGAGGGGGAGCACCTCATTGGCTGGAACAGCAAGATGGATAGTTCACTGTTGTCTGCTTCAAAGCTAGTGTGGGACGTGTTGAGCTCGTCTGTGAGGGAGGCTTCAATTGGCTCTGTGCCGCGCTGCTCGATTTGCCATTGTTGTCCATGACGGCATGTAGTCCTTGCCACATCTGTCGTGAGTTTATGTATTTAAACATAGAATTTATATGGTTTGCTCCTTAATGGAGTTTAGCAAATTGGATTTACAATATATTGTAGTGTGTCAATGTTTGACTTGTTTTCAAAGGGTTGAGGACATAGAAAAGCATTTTTAGAATGGGTTTCTTGCCAATTAGAATGTGCAAACATGGAATGTATTAGAGTATTTTGGTTCGAAGACTTTATATTGAGCTGTATCTTATTTCATCACTCTTTTAGTGATTCCCCACAGCTTGTGTTTTCTGGGTCTCTGTTTTATATTTTGGTTGGATAGGTTTCTGAAATTCATTGTTAGGGTTTGAAATTCTCTCTCTCTCTTTGTAATTCTTTCTCTCCTTCTCTCCTTCTCTCCTTCTCTCCTTCTCTCCTTCTCTCCTTCTCTCCTTCTCTCCTTCTCTCCACATCTTTCCCTCTTACTCCTGTCTTTCTCCCTCTCCTTTTGTCTCTTTATATCTCTCGGTCTGTTTCATTGTGTATGTCTGCAAATTATTCAGTACCTATAATACGCTTTTGTCTCACCCAAGTTCACACCACTGTGTTTAAACTAAGAGCAGGTCTGTAGCAATAATTCACGTAAAAATAGAAAATATTTGTGATCAGTGATTGTTCCCACTGCATTGTCAATACAGGTTGTTCTATACTCTGCAACAGGCAGCACAGGCCAGTGTATTTGATGATGAACAGCTTTGTAGTGAACATTAAACAGTTTCTCTTGTTTTGTTGTTACGCCGAGACTATCATGAAGCAAATAAACAGGCAGGTCCCCGGTGACTGTGTGGCCAGTCAGAGGTCTGCGATTTGTGTGTGTGTGTGTGTGTCTGTGTGTGTGTCTGTGTGTGTGTGTGTCGGCAGCTCAGGAAGGCAAATGAAAAAGCAGCCATGATTGTTGGCCAGCATAAATTACAGGTCTCGTTAGATGTTGAGTTGTACTTTTAGAGAGGTCAGCAGAAACTATTTTGAATTGCATCCATTAATTTATTTCTATTTCATTTTCATCTTCTCAAAACCTGTATCCTCATCTGCCCTAGCCTATAGCTCATATTTTAAATTCACTTTCACTCAATGTGTCAATGTTTCTATTATCTTGAATCAACATCGTATTTGCAGAACCACCCTGCTGAGGAGCTGACAATGAAGACAATATAGGTTTGATGATTCTGGCATTAATTAGTATAGCCTGTATTAGTGATCACAGAAATTCTTTACAGGCTATGCTAATCTATGCCAGAATCAGCAATGCAAGGGGATCCAAAGGTGTGAACAGTTTATCCAGTCTTCTGTGTAACCTGACCACATGACCGGACCATGAAATAATCTGAACC
>JACXGM010012051.1:5000-24378 GCA_016801145.1 Umbra pygmaea
TTCTCCTTACTGCAATGATCTACTCAACCAATCACATGGCAGTTGCTACAATGCATTTAGGGGTGTGGTCCTGGTCAAGACAATATCCTGAATGGGAAAGAAAGGTGATTTAAGCAATTTTGAGCGTGGCATGGTTGCTGGTGCCAGACAGGCCGGTCTGAGTATTTCACAATCTGCTCAGTTACTGGGATTTTCACACACAACCATTTCTAGGGTTTACAAAGAATGGTGTGAAAAGGGAAAAACATCCAGTATGTGGCAGTCCTGTGGGCGAAAATGCCTTGTTGATTCTAGAGATCAGAGGAGAATGGGCCGACTGCTTCAAGCTGATAGAAGAGCAACTTTGACTGAAATAACCACTCGTTACAACCGAGGTGCACAGCAAAGCATTTGTGAAGCCACAACACGCACAACCTTGAAGCGGATGGGCTACAACAGCAGAAGTCCTCACCGGGTACCACTCATCTCCACTACAAATAGGAAAAAGAGGCTACAATTTGCAAGAGCACACAAAAAGTGGACAGTTGAAGACTGGAAAAATGTTGCCTGGTCTGATGAGTCTCGATTTCTGTTGAGACATTCAGATGGTAGAGTCAGAAGTCCCTCAGAGCAGGACAGGTGAGGTAAGGAGGGTGGATGACCAGGGGGTTCAGTTCAGGAGGCCATGGATGAGGTTAGGAGGATGGATGACCAGGGGGTTCAGTTCAGGAGGCCACGGATGAGGTTAGGAGGGTGGATGACCAGGGGGTTTAGTTCAGGAGGCCATGGGTGAGGTAAGGAGGGTGGATGACCAGGGGGTACAGTTCAGGATGCCATGGGTGAGGTAAAAGGAGGGTAGATGAATGGAAACAAAATAGAGAATTCTTAGCTACACCTGCCGTTACTTTTGTCAAACCAAATAACACAAAACTTACATTTTTGTAGTTTGTGCTTTTGTGTTATTAGAACGATTGGACGGAGCATTCCAACTCTCTTTATAACAATTTTTTCCTCCAAAGACAACAGAAAAAATGGATAAGAAAGCAAAAAATCTGCCTCATTCTTCATGCTAACGTCCACCATTTCCACATTCGATGGCTCTCTCCACTCTCACACCACAGCCACTTGCACCTGCCTGTTCTGTCTGTACCTCCGCTGTGATTGGTACAGCCAACGGCTTGTGGGCTGATTGAGACATCTATTTGGTGCTTTTGCTGTTCTAGGTTTCACCAAAATGTTATACAATGTGTTTAAATTAAATTTCTGAGATTTAGGGGAACCCTATTTCTTATACAGTACAGTGAATTCTTTTAGAAACCTGGCATCCACTTTACCTTCAGCTCACTTCATGCTGTGTTTTCAGGATTACCAACTAGCGACTAGCGATTCCCCTCGTTTAATCCACACAATAGCTCCTAGCCTCTGGGAGGTTAAGATTGCTCTAACATCTGAGCGGCGACCGAGCGTCTGTATGTGCCCAGAACTTAACAGTGACTGCATGGAGGGTATGTCTTCTGTCTATCCTGTTTCACAGCCCTATCACACGGTTCTGTCTCTGTCCTGCCCCTATCAGTCATGTCTCTCCCCTGGCTCTCTCCCATCTTGTCACCTGTGTCTCCTTCTGTCACTCGTCTGTCTGCTTTACTTTCCATGTCTCTCCATAGTCCCTGAAGACTGACACTCGTAATGTCACACAGTTAGACTGTCTAATTTAACACTTCTCCGAAGCCCCTGCAACACCAAGCCGATGACCTTTAACTTGAAAAGAAAAATGAAATTGTGAAATGTTCTTCAAAAGTTCAAAGAACCTTAAACATGAAAAAAAGGTTCTTCCCAATATCTAAGAGGTTCCCTCACAGTTTTCTGAGGAGAGATTAGAGATCCACTGCCCTAAAAGATCGTACAGCAACATCAATACTTCAAGAGTGCTTTTATTTGTTCAAAGGAAGTCAAGCTAAAAAATTTATAAAATCTGCAATGGATAGAGATCTAGGTTGTTTTGACTGTGTGATTACTGTACTTTATATTCCTTATCTGTTATATTACAAACAATTACCTCTAACCATTGTAGTTAGACAGCATCCAGCAGAGGGCCTTACAGAGCCAAGGGATCAACGTGTGTTATAATCTGATAAGCAGCTCATACAGCAGAGCCGCCATGATGTCTGAGTGGCAACGACTTCACACTGTGTAGCATTACCTCTGCTCTCTGTGTCCCATCTCCTGAGGCCTCTGTCTATCATTGATAGAAACCCCCTCCAGAGCAAATTTAAATGAGTATTTCAAGAAAACTCCACAAAAAACTGGCAAAACTAAAGCATTAAGCGCACAATATTTCCCGGCAGTGTTACTATTATCCCCAGTAAGCTTGTTTTCATTGTTTGGCTCTGTAGCCAGCAGTAATTACGAGAAATAAACGAACAAACAGCACCATGAATATTTCATCTTTCAGCTAAGGGCATATTTGGAGTCATGTTCACTCAACCAAAACACCCTTTTTTCCTCTCACCGGTTTAATTTTACTTTCTTTATTTCTCTTTCCTTTTTTCTTTCTCTTCTTACTTTTCATCCTTTCTCCATACATTCCTTACTGTCTCATTTCTGGTGATTTTTTTTCCCCCAAAACTTTTAGCTCGAAAACTGAGGCAGAGGAGACGTACATGGATCAATGATGTTTTTCTCTTCTTGCCGTTTTTAGCAGCTACTGTAGTGTTCTGTCCTGCTGTGTGGTGGAGGTTTCAGTGTAATGGGAATCCTATAGTTTCTGACAGTGGGTCCTAAATAGCATCCTATCTCCTTAACTCCATTGTGTCCTGATTTTGAGCAAAACTAAGGGCAATACCTAGGGATTATAGGGACTAGGGAGCCGTTTCTGACTCACAATGTACCCTCTTCACAATGCTCCTCCTCTGGGAACTGTCATATGATGACTGATCGGCAGCGTCCAAAAAGGAAAATCTTGCTTCCTACACAGTGCACTATGTCTGACCGTGCCCAATTGGGTTATGGTCAAATGAAGATCCCTGCCGAGGGAACAGGGTGCAATCTGGGATGCATTCCAGCTCCACTGAGGTCTCTGAAGTTTGACATGCTGTACCACTGATTGAACCAGAAGAGGAACTAGAATATTTCAGTAGAGGAGATGAATTAGAAAGGAAGGAGGCGGGGGGCTAAGTTTGAATTGTTTTAATGAGGACTATCACAGGGAGATGGTGGGCTTTGTAACCCGGCCTAGACTAGCACCCATCTGCCTTCTCCTGCTTTAGGTTGAGCGCCATTAGAGTGTTCTCCAGCTAAACCTTTTAAGTACGTCTGTCGGTTTGATCAGTCCGTGATGTTGTTGGTCACAACTCGCCTGATTATATTTAGTTTCATCATATTGTATGATATGATCATTGTCACAAACTAATAACACATTATAAAGGAAATTCTCTTTGTGTCTTTTTTCTTCAATTTGATATGCTGGCTGGTAGAAATAATCATTACTTGCGTGGAATTATTCATGAACAGTTATAAGAAATGTAAATGTAATAGGGATGAACCATATCTCTTAGGTGCTTAGGAGATGCGCTCTATAAAAACGAAAAACCTAAATAACTGCTTTTCTCTAAAGTTTTGTTCATTTCCCCTGGTTGATAGCTGTGGTTGTTATCTGTCATTCTCCACCAGTGGAATACAGATTCCATGTCATTTTATTGGCACAAAGCAGCACGTCATTTAACATTGCCGGTATGAACAACAATTACCTCGCTTCAGTGGACTTCTGAAGTGGATGTACTGTACTATCCGGGCGCAGTCTTACTATGGACATTCAGAAGAAGTGAACAGTGGGTGCTTTAGAGAATAAAAAACATCCTATCACAAAAAAATCGCTTATATTTTTTTTTTCAATTTGTTGTTTTCAAGTATTTTACATGACATCTAATAGCCCACGCGCTGTCATTGTTCAGTTGTGTGGGTAGCGAGACAGACCATTCTGTATTAACACTGTTCATTGTGGAGGTGACACAGAACACTCTCTATTAACACTGTTCAGTGTGGGATTGACACAGATCAATCTGTATTAACACTGTTCAGTGTTGAGGTGATACAGACCACTCTGTATTAACACTGTTCATTGTGGATGTGACACAGACCACTCTGTATTAACACTTTTCAGTGTGGAGGTGACACAGACCATACTGTATTAAAATGTTCAGTGTGGAGGTGACATAGACCATACTGTATTAACACGGTTCAGTGTGGAGGTGACACAGACCATACTGTATTAACACTGTTCAGTGTGGAAGTGACACCGACCCTCAACTGAACCTGGAATCGCCATCTCCCAGCACTCCGAAGCCAACACCAGGCAAGGCGTCATTAGATCGCTCCGTCATCTGGCTGACTGTTGAACTGAAAAATATATATACCCCCAACACCTTTTTAATTTTCCCAGGAAGCGAAAAAATAAGCGCACCAGAGGAGGGAGAGTGTGTGGTTTAGGATGCGGGCTGATGAGTGGAAAAGTACACACACTGCCTGGTCTCTCTGCGTCAGGCCTAGTACCTCATCGTGCCTTTATCTAGGGTCCCATCTGCAATGTAAATACAGCCAACTGTTTGCTCTGCCCAGCTTCATAAATCAGTCAGGATGGTGAGGCATCAAGTTCAAACACCAATCAACCACCTAATCGCTGATAGTTGTTTCTCCTGACAGATAGGAGTCCTCCCAAGAACTCCCTATGTATTTTACTGTGCTGCACCGGGCTAGAAATCTAGAAAACCTATTTTCTGATGCATGAACTATGGTGCAGTGTTGCTACGTCTACCACCATCGCTTTGGTTCAAATGAAAGAAAGGCATTGCCTGGAGATGAGAGCTGTTTGGCTCAAGCCTGGCCCGGCTAGCCTCTGTAGGTACTCATTACAGTAAGTTAATACAACCTGATTGCAGAGTGAAAATGCTCTGGGAAGGATATCCTGTTTATATTGAAAGAAACCAGGAGGGGTCATTTATTACAAAATCTGACAGCTTGACTGCATCATAAATTGTCCCCTTTTGCCCTAATAGTGAACCACTTGCGACCATACCTTATGGACTCTGATCAAATGTAGAGCGCTACATGTATTAGGGAACAGGGTTTTGTTTGGGGCACATGCAAATGCCAGAGAGGAGTAGAAACAGTAACAGTAATGTAATTAGTCAGTAATAATGAGGCCTCCAAAGCACGGCAGTGCTGCCTTTGTCTTTTCAAGTGCTGGGAACGTGAAAAATTACCCAACACATTGACCCAACCACAGCCAGCACACAGGCTCAGGAGTCGCACAGATGTATTTGAAGTATAAGGACATGTCCAAAATTAAACCATATTCTGCATGTTGTACCCTTGTTTTGATTGTTAATTAAAGGTAGTACACTATGTAGAATAGGGTGTCAGTTGGGACACTGTCTAACACTCCATCCACACATCCCTTTCTTCTGGAAGTACAGCTTATTACTGTGAGTAACAGATTTCAACTGCATGTGTTTAAGTCATTGTCATGTGAATTCTAAAATGTGGGTCTCCATCGTTTACTATTTAGGACAACCTCCAACAGCTAGCTCATTGGGCCTCGCATGATCTAGTCTAAATATAGTTTTCCACATTAGTGAGGAAGCAAGGGTGCGATTGTGTTTGTCAAGCTACATCAATCTCACTAAATACGTCGCATAATATTTAGATACCACCAAATTACACGCAATCATCTTTTTTTGTTTTCAAATGTGCCTTATTGAAGAAAAAACAAATATTTACATAGAATCCAGTCAAGTGGCTTGCTCCCTTTAAATGACTGAAGAAATCAAGTGCCATTATGGAGGTTTTCTTCCGTTTAATATATGGCCTTCCAGTCCCCACATTTGGGAGCACTTCTGAGACAGCACTTCAGAGACACTTACTTTCTGGTTGCCAAACTTCTCTTCCTGACATCTCCTATCCCCTCATCCCTGCTCCAGATTTGCACTCTTCCGTTGCTGTTTTTAGACAGTTTCAGCCTGCATCCCGAAAAAACGTACACTATGCTGTATATTGTGCACTCATTTTGGGCTACCTGATATGTTATTCTATGGGCCATTTGGGACACAGTTTATGATTACATTTCACACAGACAAGATGGCCACAGCCTCCCTGGGGGAGCGATGAACAGAGAATTAACAGGCGTATCTCTGAAGAGACTGAACAGCTAGTTTTGGCCACGTCTGCTTTCTGCTCTCGTCTCACAGTCAAAGGAGCTTCATGCTTTGAGCGCTGAGATCGACTGCACTCAGCTGCGACAGTGTTCACCTCCCAAATGGCACCCTAACACCCTATGTACTTCACTTCTGTTGAGCAGAGCCAGGCGTATAGTCATTCAATTGCGTTGCCGTGGTCATAAACATTCTATAGACTCCCCAGTCACATTGATGAGCAGAAGTTCAACGAGGATGTTGAAAATGTTGAAAATGACGACAAAGTGTTTAGCTACTAGTTATTTGCCATCTTTAGAGATTATCATGTTTTCTAGATTTAGTAGCGCACCACATTTTTATGCTTTGAGTATAATGGTTCAGTTTAATATTTGTTCTTTAAGTAGTTTTGTAATGAAAAGGGTCTGCATTGAACATAGTATTACTGTAGTTTTCATAGTGTGATTGAAGGGTATGGATTTAATATAGTATTACTGTAGTTTACATAGCATTTGTGTGAAGGGTCTCTATTTAATATAGTATTACTGTAGTTTACATAGCATTTGTGTGAAGGGTCTCTATTTAATATAGTATTACTGTAGTTTACATAGCATTTGTGTAAAGGGTCCTGATTTAATATAGTATTACTGTAGTTTACACAGTATCTGTGTGAATTGTGGATTTTTACCATCATTCTGTATAGGAGTAATATTCATCCCAATTTTACTGATCCAATATACACTATATAGTCAAACGTATGTGGATGCCCCTACTAATGGTGGAGGTGGGATAATGGTCTGGGGCTGTTTTTCAGGGTATGGGCTAGGCTCCTTTGTTCCAGTGAGGGGTCATCTTAATGCTACAGCATATAAAGACATTTTAGACAGTTGGGTGCTTCAACCTTTATCACATTTTGGGGAAGGTCCTTTCCTGTCCAACATGAATGTGCCCCTGTGCACAAAGCGGGGTCAATAAAGACATGGTTCAACAAGTTTGGTGTGGAGAAACTTGAGTGGCCCATGCAGTCCTGACCTCCACCTCATTGAACACTTTTGGAAAAATTGGAAAGGCGTTTGCGAGCCAGGCCTTCATGTCCAACATCAGTGCCTGATATCACAAATGCTTTGTTGGCTGAATGGGCACAAATTCCCACAGACACATTCTTTTGAGCCATCTTTAGCTCTTCAGAAATGAAATGATCAGTATGTTTTATTGATAGGGTGTGTTATGGCAACTCATTTTATTTGTGAAATTATATTGAAAATCAAATGGAAACTGCACTTGCATAACTATTTTTTATTTATTTGCCTAAGGCCTGTTCAGAGCTTTTGTAGGGAAGGATGCTTTCTAGTTCTCTGTCACAAAGGAGTTTGTCTTTTTTTAATTAGCTTAAGGCTAGGTTAAACACTGTGGTGGAGAATCAACTGGGGTTGCGTCAATGTTTTACACCACACACAATGTGTAAATGGTGTTCTGCTATTTTCATCCAGGTCTCTCAAGAAGAAGAGTTTGAGATCAACCCGTTTAAATGAAAGTATATACTTACGCATCGATGCTTTTACATTCCCCACCTGCAGTGGAGACGATGCTGGACAAACCTGGGCAATGTTGAATGTAGTCTGCTATAGACTGATTATGGTACGGACAGGCGTCGTCCACTGCTCAGCTCTTCTGAAATGGAAGCACGTATCTCTTTACACAGAGGCCGGGGATTATAGAATCGTCAGCTGTCTGGTGGCAGACCTGACTCTGGGCTATTAGGATCCACAGCTACCCCAGGCACAGACTGACTCTATTAAAAACCCTTTACCCTAGCAGAGGGAAACGGTTATCTGTCGAAGGGGAGATAGAGGGGTGGCGTCGAAGGAACTGGACTGGTTACCGTGGCGCAGGTGTTTCAAACAGAGCACAGTAGGTACAGTGAGGCAGGTTATCTGCGAGGATTATACAGCAGGAATGGCTTTGGGTGTTACCATTCTGATGATTTCGTCGCAGACGAAGTGAACGACTTTCCGTTGAACCATAATTTCAAGTCCCCGTCCAGTTTCGTCCTGTTTGCAGCATTATCAGCAGAGTGAGAACATGCCAGGGCATCTGGGGAAGTGGAGAGAAATGAAAGCACCAGAAAGATCTGATAGTTAGCCTATTGTGTGTGGATGAAGTAAAGACCTTAAAGGCATCTCATTCCCCCACAGTACCATACCATATGAAAGGAGGCTGGGTCACGTTGGGACCTCGATTAGGCACCTTAAACTCAGTGAAAGCTCAGGGAATACTCAATGTGGTGGAAATGCAACAGGCTCAGTTTGTTTCTGTGAGACAGTTCATAGACCGGCAAGTCTTCCTTGGGAAAGACTTGAACTAACCTTAATGGGATTTCCTGGTTCAAAAAAGGTTACATAATGTGTAGACTGTAGCTAACTGACATTCAGTGTGACTAAACTGAACTAGCAGAGTAAAGGAGAAACATTTTAGTGTGAAACTGGTACAAATGCCCAGGGGTGACTTTTATTTTTTAGAATAATGGAATAAAATAAAAAAGCTATTCCTTTCAACAATAATTTATTGAATTAATTTGTCTTCCAGCCAAACAATCCCCACTATAGCTTGCTCTACCGTTCACACACCTTGGCCAGGAAGTGAGATCGCGGCACTGATCCCAGTGCAGCTTCACCAGGAAGTGAAGGTTTAATAGGAGTTACAGGCCAGACCTGCATAGCTGCCAAGCCCCAGACACCTGTCACTGTATAATGTCACGGAGCATTGTTAATCACACCGTGTAGAAATAGTTCTACGTGACGGCAGAAGGTGATGTTCTAGAGCGCAGTGATTCTATCCAGGAGGATGAAGCGCGGGAACGGACAGGCTTTCAATATGGCCCTGAGCAGCTATGCCATTACTCATCCTGTCACCGGTGAGCACGCCTGTTATAACATCAAGTGAAAGGCTTATAAGGGTTTTCAATAGGACTTCTCTACTGAGCTGGATGCATGTTGTCTCTTTGTAACACATTGGCTAAAACATATATAGACATGAATGCTTTAAAAAAAACTATCATCAGGGCCTGCTCTGTGTGCGTGCTGCTTAGTTTTATACCCACAGGTGCCATTCTTTCCCTCTCCCTATGTTTTGTTTCACGCTCGCAGCTGCCTGTTCACTATCGATTGTTGGATTTGTGCACGAAGATTAATATCAGCTCGAGTAAAATTATATAATTTGCTTGTGGAGCGTTTTATCGCGCTTGCGAGATATGACATAAACCTGACGCCACAATATGAATAAGTGTTTGTGTACATGTTGATGAATATGATGAATGAAGACACTACATTGATGTGACTGTGTGTGTCGGGGGATGAACCCAGGCTCAGGAAGCTTAGCTTTAACTCAACTCTGCTGAGCTCTTTCATAATGGAAATCCTCACAGAGCTCCAGGCTCTGTCCCAAATAGAGTCCACAGTCTGTACTCTGTTTAAGTGCATTGTTATTCGCAAGGCCTAAAGAAGTGCACTGTGAATTAGGATGCCATTTGGGATGAAGGGATAGAATATTCTATAGTCTTCTGTGTCTGCAGATCTGTTATGTCGTCTATACCGCTTCCCGTTAAAACTCAGCTAATTAGTGTGAGTGGTGAAATGTGCACAGACAAAAACACTGTAGTACAAAATGTAAATGTGCCTTTTCAAGTTGACACCTTAATCCCTAAATACCTATACAGTGCATCCAGGAAGTATTCATAGTTCTTCACTTTTTCCACATTTTGTTGTTACACCTTTATTCCGAAATGGATTAAATAAATTATTTCCCTCAAAATTCTACAATTGTGTTTGAAATCTTAGCAAATTTATTATAAATAAAAAACAAAAAACACATGTACATAAGTATTCACACCCTTTGCCATGAAACTCAAAATTGAGCTCAGGTGCATCCTGTTTCCACTGATCATCCTTGAGATGTTTCCACAACCCGATTGGAGTACACCTGTGGTAAATTTAGATGATTGGACATGATTTGGAAAGGCACACACCTGTCTACTGTATATAAGGCAAAGATCTGGGGAAGGGTACAGAACAATTATCTGCAGCATTGAAGGTCCCAACTACCACAGTTGCCTCCATCATCTGTAAATGGAAGAAGTTTGGATCCACCAGGACTCTTCCTAGAACTGGCCCCCCTGACAAACTGAGCGATCGGGGGAGAAGGGCCTTAGTCAGGGAGGTGACAAAGAATCCGATGATCACTCTGACAGAGCTCCAGCGTTTCTCTGTGGAGAGGAGAACCTTCCATAAGAACAACCATCTCTGCAGCACTCCACCAATCAGGCCTGTATAGTAAAGTGGCCAGACGTAAGCCACTCCTCACTAAAAGGCACATGAGAGCCCGCCTGGAGTTTGTCAAAAGGCACCATAAGGACTCTCAGACCATGAACAACAACATTCTCTGGTCTGATGAAACAAAGATTGAACTCTTGTGGCCAGAATGGCAAGCCTGTCTGGAGGAAACCAGGCACCGCTCATTACCTGGCCAATACCTACAGTGAAGCATGGTAGCAGCATCATGCTGTGGGCATGTTTTCAGCGGCATGAACTGGAAGACTAGTCAGGATCGAGGGAAAGATGAATGTAGCAATGTACAGAGACATCCTTGCTGAAAACCTGCTCCAGAGCGCTCTGGACCTCAGACTGGTGTGAAGGTTCATCTTCCAACAGGACAACGACCCTAAGCACACAGCCAAGATAACAAAGGAGTGGTTACAGGATAGATCTGGAGAGATCTGAAAATGGCTGTGCACCGAAGCTCCCCATCCAACCTGATGGAGCTTGAGATGTCCTGTAAAGAAGAATGGGAGAAACTGCCCAAAAATAGGTGCCAAGCTTGTAGCATTATACTCAAAAATTGCTGCCAAAGATGCTTCAACAATGTATTGAGCAGAGGATGTGAATACTTATGTACATCTTTTGTTTTAAATTTTTTATAAATTTGCTAAAAGGTCAAACACACTTCTTTCATTATGGGGTATTGTTTGTAGAATTTAGAGGGAAATAGTTAATTAAATCCATTTCGGAATAAGTGTGCAACATAACAAAAAAGCGCTGTGAATACTTTCCAGATGCACTGTAGACCCTGGTAAGAGTGGTACCCTGCTATTAAAGGGAAAGGATGCCATCTAGGAAATTTGGGACATACTCTATTTTTTATATTGTATATAACATGTTAGGCCTTTGTCCTCTGAATATAAAGTCATCATTTTTGTCTGCTCTTAATGACTGTCACAATGTGATGTCCCATTTAAGATAGCGACACAGTGAAGACTCAGGCCTACCACCAACAGCGCAGCCTCTCGTTCAGCATCCCTCACACCAACACTCCTCCGCTTTCAGACAGAAAGACATTAAAGCTCTTGCCGTGTTGTAAACAGAACAGGCTGTAGCTAACGGCTCCTTTTAACACAATTCGATCTCAGTGTGTTTTGCTGTTTGCACAAGGGAAAGGTTGAATGTGAGCTATCTTTTCACTAGTCTCTAAACCATACAACCGTCTCTTACTGTACCACCCTCAACACTTTATGAAGCTTCGTTAGGGTTTCATATTGTTCCCGTCCCTGAAATGGTTGGCTGAAATGGTTGGGGAATTGTTCACAAAAGCTAATGAGAGACTTCTGGCTGCGTTGGTATCCAGCCCAAATTGCACACGGTTTCTATTCTAAAGTGCAGATATTTTCACTACGAGAACTCAAAAGTAGTCCATGAGTCATGGGACAGGGTGGTCACTGGGACGCACCTTAGGTTTAGAGTTTATCCATTTCTGTTTCTCAGCACACTGATAAAGTATCTGAGTCTGAGCAGCTATGAATGAGAATCATTAGTCAAAATATATTTGGTTTTGTGGTGTTTTTTCCTGATTTCTTTAATCCGTCTGTCTACAGTTTCAGTGTAACTATGGGTTATTTGAAAAAAAATTAGTGGTGCTATGATTAGATATAGTTGGCTTCCTCTATGATTTCGGATTGGGAACTCGTTGTGTCACACTACTAAATCATCCCCAATCATGCTATATACAAATGTGTTGATTTTGTATTTTAATACTATTGGGTAAAAATACATAATTCTTGTGCAGTAGATCTGGCTGGGACCATTGAGTAATCGTATAGGGAGCCAAATGTAGACTGGACAGATTTTAACCTCTGCAGACAAATCTGATTTGTGAATAAGTCATAAGCAATGGTTTTAGATGTGTTATTGTGTGATTGCTTAGGACCAGGCTTGTTTTATGTTAGGTCTTCCCTGCAGTTGGACATTAAGCACTGCTTTGGTTGAGGTGTAAGGTGAAGGAAATCTGAGATGAAGGAATGTTAAAACTACAGAGGAGAAAGTGGAGGAGAGATGACCTTTCCTTTTTCAGACCAGGTCATCATTGAAAGAATTGTTTCCCAATTTACTTCAGACTGGAAACGCCAAAAATTAGATTGACCACTGAAAAACAACCATGAAAAAAATATGCTTGGCATTAAGTTCTGCAAATTTTGGGTAACTCACAACCATAGTAGGATCGTTTGCTGTGGCATACACTCACTTCATTTTCTTATAATCTGTTTGGAAAACATGTCTTGGATTTTTTGTTTTTTATTTTTAAGAAATTTGCTACGATTTCAAAAACACTTATTTCACGTTGTCATTGTGGTGTATTGCTTGTAGAATTTTGAGGGAAATAATGAATTTAATCAATTTTGGAATAAGGGTGTAACATAACAAAATGTGGAAAAGTGAAGCACTGTGAATACTTTCTGGATGCACTGTATACTCCTTTATACAGTAAAGCTAAAAATAGAAATCATTTCACTACAGAGATCAAGAAAAGTCCATTGTCCTTTGAAGAACCCAACTTTGTTGTCCAGTAATGCATATTTAATGTACATTTAATATTTATAATATATTTATGCATCTGTATGTATTAATTTGTTGTTTGATGCGGAATATGAACATATGGTTTCCTCATTTATTTTAATGATGTAGCATGGATACTGGTATGAATTTCATTTTCATAGTTCAAGTAATGTTCTTATTTAGGAAGTTCCATTGAGGTCCAAAGAAAAACCTCTCTAGGATTAGAGACCTGCTAAAGAGATGACCTAAATCTAACCCAACTCAACTTTAGGTTAGTATACAAGGCACCAGTTGGAACAGATAATTGTAACTCTTGTTGATCAGTAATCACATGGACCAGTGCATCAGAGAAATAGGTTCTCCCACTGGAGCAGGGAGTATTTAGCAATAAGTGTTAAGTGGCAAGAGCAAAGAAGACTGATAGACAGCAAAATTGGATGTGAAACAGGATGTTTCTGTATTGATGAAAACAATGAAAAATACAATGAAAAATAAATTAATAATGGAATAAAGATTTCAACACAAAATCACAAAAGTGATATATTATTTCCCCTTAATGCACTCAGTGTTTCTAACAAACCAATTAAGTGTAAAAAGTCACGTATGAGGCACGTGCACCCTCAGATTTTTGAGCCAATTGGATTTTCCTTTTAATATCGGTATTTGTTGGGCACATGTTTCTGTGTGTTGTGCACACTGTGCCCCCTTAAAAACATAGGTGCATGATGCCTCTGGCTGAAATTTCTCCTTGATGGGCTTGGCTCGCCACCACCTACTGTATTGCCTCCTTCATCACTGCTGTAGCCACAGGGTGAGCATCCAGTTTGGCAAAGTGACGCAAATGAGGAAGTGCCTTAAACCTGCATTCTATCTGAATTCCAGCTGGGGGTGATGTGTCTGGTTGCAAAAGAGCTCGGTTTCTGTAATAGTCTGTGAAAATGAGAGACATAATATACTTGATTTATTACCTCAGTAAACATTTTCATAATGAGTATATGGTCTCAATCGCTAGATTTAAGCCTTCTGCAATTTATCATAATGTTAATTTTTTAAATTATGGTCTCGTTGTTTTTAAAACCGTCGATAAAGCAAAGGGGCTTTTGGGGCGTGGCTATGGCGTTCGGTTGTATGACAAGACACTCAAAGGAGTTGGCATTTCACTTTTTCCGGTAAGTAACGATACATTTTGTATTACATTTTCTTTTACATTTTGTTTTAATACTGTTTTTCGTTAGCATCCCAATTAATATCAGTTAGCTAGCTAGATTACTCCTCCCTCTTGTCTAAAATCGTTACATCTGCAACCAAGATGTCTGCGCCCTTACCGGCAATTTCCATGACCCAAATCAGATCTTCACAAACCAAATCAAAGTGATATTTAGCTTGCTATCAGGTGAGATTATTTAGCTCCTGTCTAGCTCTCAAGACAAGTTATAGATCTTATCTAACTGTAGTTTGTAATATTAGCATATATTAAATATATTTTGATGGCTTACCAATAGAACTATAACTTATAAATTCATCTTCACAACAAGGTAGGCCATGGTGATCTTCTTTGATATAATGGTGGATCTCAACCATCTGAAAGGTGCATACACCGCCACCTACTGTCAGGCCACAGAGATATATTAGATATACTCTATTGCTGCTGCAAACCTAACTAGTGAGTCCGCGACTTGCCACAAATTGGTATATTGCGGAAGTAGGCCATTAGAGCTTTGCACTAGAATGGTACACATCAAAATGGCTGCCGCTCTGACCATTCTGCTACATTGATTTGAGTTAGAATGGCATTTCTAATCATTCCATTTCAATGCTTTTTTCTCAATGTCACTTAAACTTTTATGTGTAATGCAAACTAAGTACATTTAGCTCACTAGCAATGCATGAGACTTTTTCTATACATGTTTACTAAAAATAAATAAAAAATTACACATTTACTTTGTAATAAAATTCTAGTTCATTTCGTACTAGGGAAAATATCAATTTCACCACGATTTATTGGTATCTCTCACTTACTAATAATATCATATGAAGGCCTAGTAACGTTGGTTACATTTGCAAACTAAATAAAATTAAATAATTACAAGTAGAAATGTAAACATTAGCAAATCTTTTTTATCTGTTTTAGTATAGCTCAGTGCCTACTAAATATATGTACAAAATATAAAATTCAGTACAGGAATAGCATAACAACAATATTGTTCAATATTGCTCTAAAGTACGGTATGTTAATACAGTATATATTATATTATAGTTGAAAACAAATTGAAATACTTAAAAAAAATACATTTAACAAAAAATAAATAACATAACAATAATAATAATAAAGGTCTGGTCTCAGAAAGTGCACGTCTGGTCTCAGAATATGTCGATGTGTGACAGTTATCTGGTAAAAGATTGCTGGTATAGCTCACAGTATTGGATTTAAAACAGAACTGCCTTCTATTTCAGTTACCAGTATCCAAAATTTGTATGTAACTATTTCTTGACTTTCAAAATCAGACAAATCTGTTTGGATGGGATTTTGATTTCCTACATTTTGCAGTGCTTACTTTGGCATTTGAACAGGAATTTGTGATGGTGTAATACATATATTGGCAGGAGACAGTTTTGTTTACTTAAATAAGAACCATTTTTATTTCCAAAATAAACAATATATGCCTTTTGAGGTAGAAACCAAAAGGAAACAACAAACCTGTAAACGGTACATACATGCTGTATCTTCTCTTTACTTCAACTGGAACTAGGACTTAGAAATGAGCAGTCTACTAGAAACTAGAAAACGTAACTACCTTGGACAGGAAAACAATGACCGACACTGACAATACAAACACAGGAGAATATATACTGGTGGACCAAGAGCTAATTGATTACAGCTACAGACAATTACAAGGATAAAGAAGTACAAGGAATAGTTGGGATACATATCTAGAAATATGGCATAAACAAACTGAAACCACAAGAGGGCACAAATAGACACGACTAAAATATACATAACTAAAACACATGAGACTTCTAACCGGACTACCGAGACACAAATCTGGGAAACACTGGGGAACTTTGAATGAATACACAAAACACACTATACAAACACCATACATGAAGAAACCATAATACTGGAAAACTAAACATAATAAACAAAAACACAGGGGACATAGTGACAGAGTTGCAATGAGAACACGACGAGTTGAGCTTCCACAGTGTTAGTGTGACAAAATCATAGTTTGTGATGCCTTAAATCTATTTATTTAGAGGTGGAAATGGAAGTGAAATAAAGCTTGTTCCTCTCCCGATATTTTGTCAGGTTAAACTGTGGGCCCATCTTTCTCATTTTAGCAGGTTACCTCTGAGGAAGTTTTTAAAGCCCTTTTAACTATTGATATGAAAACTGCTACTGGGGGAGATTATCTTAATCATTGTCTCCTGCAGCTTTCTGCAACTATTATTGCTGAGCCACTTCCTCACATTTTCAACATTTCACAGGTAAATTTCCCAGGGTTTGGAAGATTGCTCCAATACTTCCACTTTTTAAATCTGGTGATGTTAGTGATTTACAAAAAGTTAGACCTATGTCTAGGCTTTCTTGTGTTGTCAAAATATTTGAGGCAATTATTAACCTGCAGCTGCTCTCATTTTTAGCTAGACATTATATGTTGAATGCATATTAGTCTAGTTTTAGACCTGGTCATATTACCACCTCCGCTGCTACTCCGTTACTGGATTACATTATATCTTGATGTAGTGAAGGGCGTTCCACAGGGATCAATTCTAGGTCAGGGTTTCTTCACCATTTACATGTATATTAATAATATTGTTTCAGCTATAAATAACTGTAAACTTCACTTCTATGCAGATGATACAGTTGTTCATGCTTATGAATATTTTGGGATCTGGATTGATTATAGGCTGTCATTTGAATTGCATATTGATGAGTTAAATTGCATTGAATTGCATATTGATGAGTTGGTTAAAAAACGCTATGAGTTAAAGTGGGTTTCCTTTATAGGAATATGTCTTGTTTGACACTAAACAATAGAAAGCAAATCGTTTAATCCACATTTTAGCCTGTCATTGACTATGGAGACAATCTATATGCATGCCTCTGCTTCTGTGTTGAAACCTCTTGTCCCATTTGTATCATAGTGCCATTTGTTTTATTACAGGAGACAAGATCAATGAATGAAACTCTACATTTTAGAGCGGCCTTTTATTGTGGCCAGCCTAAGGCACACCTGTGCAATAATCATGCTGTCTAATCAGCATCCTGAAATGCCACGCCTGTGAGGTGGATGGATTATCTCAGGAAAGGAGAAGTGCTCACTAAAACAGATTTAGACAGAGAAATAGGCCCTTGTGTACATATAAAAAGTCTTAGATCTTTGAGTTCAGCTCATGATAAATGGGGGAAAAACAAAAGTGTTGCGTTTATATTTTAGTTCAGTGTATATACATTGTTTAAAAAACAATATCAACAAAAACACAGTTTTTACAGCATTTCAATCAATCAAATCAATAAAATAAAATCAAGTCTTTATTTTATAAAGACCTATTTAAATCAGCAGTTGTCACAAAGTGATTTTACAGACACCCAGCGTAAAACCCCAAAGAGCAAGCAACAATGTGAAATTGAAGCACAGTGACTAGGAAAAACTCCCACGTAATTTGCATCCCAGAAAGAAACCTAGAGAGGATCCAGACTCAGTGGGGTGGCCATTTCTCTTCTGGCTGTAAACTAGTCAGCTACATAGAGAATGTAGTTCTGTTGCTATGGCTGGAATTCTACACATAGCAGCCTTAACCTAAATGAATGCTAAACACATGAATGCTAAACCCTAAATGAATGCTAAACCCTAAATGAATGCTAAACACATGAATGCTAAACCCTAACTGAATGCTAAACACATGAATGCTAAACCCTAAATGAATGCTAAACACATGAATGCTAACCCCTAAATGAATGCTAAACACATGAATGCTAAACCCTAAATGAATGCTAAACACATTAATGCTAACCCCTAAATGAATGCTAAACACATTAATGCTAAACCCTAAATGAATGCTAAACACATACTTTTACAATAGCAGCCCTATACATGTAAAAATAGACTTTCATAACATCAGACTGAATCAACTTAGACCTAAATAAGCACAGACATTTACAGGATAACAACATATTTTTATAACAACAGATCTTAATAACCACAAACCTGTATAACCACATACCTAGAATTCATCATCAAGCATTTCACTGTTAAAGGAACACACAACTGGCACTAGTGACGATTAAAAAATGTTTCTGCTTCAGATTAATAACCACAGACCTTGAGAACAACAAAGCTTTATAACAAAAGACATAACAACAGACCTTTATAACCGCAGCCCATTATAACAACAGACAGTAATTACAACCAATCTTTACAGGATGTTCTCCATTTCTCAGGTCTGCATTCTAACCCGGGGCATTAAATCACAAGCCTTTAGGAACACATGGAGCCATGTGATTACCTCCAGACAGACAGGACATTAGTCATGTTGATGACTAAGAACTCTAACCCGGCCAGCCAGCGTACATCACCATATCTCTGTCCAGAGCCTAACAAGGCTGGATGATAAAATAATAATATTACTGCCCCTCCCCTCTCCCCAGCCATACCCCTCTCCTTTTCTACGACTTCTTCTCTCCCTCCATATTTTCCTCTCCTGTTCCAGCCCTGTCTCTAATTTGGTTGTAGAATAATCACCTGTATGTCCTTGACTCAATTAAAGGCTGAGGCGTGATGTCAGATTACCACCCACAAACCACAACTACTTCCCAAATGGCATTCTACGCCACAGGGCTCTAGTCAAAGGAAGGGCCCTGGGTGTGATTTAGGACACAGAGCAGGGCTACAATAGCTCCTTCCATCTTCTCCTATCAGGGTCAATCAGAGAAAGATGAAGGCTAGGGTGTGTGGAGAGAAGGGAGGGAGTGTAGGGTATATACGTATAGATGATAGATAGAGAGATAGATATATACAGTGTAGGGTATATACGTATAGATGATCGATAGATAGATATATACAGTGTAGGGTATATACGTATAGATGATAGATAGAGAGATAGATATATACAGTGTAGGGTATATACGTATAGTTGATAGATAGATAGATATATAAAGTGTAGGGTATATACGTATAGATGATAGATATAGAGATAGATATATACAGTGTAGGGTATATACGTATAGATGATAGATAGAGAGATAGATATATACAGTGTAGGGTATATACGTATAGATGATCGATAGATAGATATATACAGTGTAGGGTATATACGTATAGATGATAGATA
>JACXGM010012052.1:0-24384 GCA_016801145.1 Umbra pygmaea
AATATGGCTTTGGTTAAAAGATAGATGGACGGTGTTGGGTGTAGATGAGGTGTGGATCAAGTGAAACTGGGATATGTAAAACGCACAAGATTTGTAAATATTGTAAATAACACAAAATGTATTAGCTAGAGATAAATATTAAAATGGCACAGGTAATTGGTCTCAACATTTGGTCACGGTTAGGTAAGGGTTGGGATGAGTGTGAAGTGTAGGGGGCAATAATAATAAAAAAACAAAAAAGTGGGATTGGAAATGATGCACAATATAGAACAATGACAACCCTGTTGTCAAATACTGAAGCTGACCTTTCCCCCCCCCAAAAAAAAAACAACAAAAAAAACAAACAGTGGGTGGTCCACAAAACACAGCATGTGGTGAGTTTTTAGAGTGCAATCCCTTTAATCGGTGCGGTGTGCACTCGCCTTAACACGTTCCCGTAGGGTCTGTCCCTTTTCTTCCGCTGCTTTATTTCTTCTTGCGACAGACAGCGGCCCAGTAACACATCCTTTGTTTGTGTCGAGAAATGGGACATCTTGTTCAGCTTGATCACTTGAGTTCCTCCCGAAGACAATCTTGCTGATGTGGCCAAATGCATTTGTGTGCACTTGATTGTGTAACCCCTCTGTGAGCCCTGGTGTACTGAGGGATATGAGCAGCCCTGGGACAGTTATTTTCACTATATGTTGTGTACATTCAAAGCTGTAGACTTGCTGTAGGTTTATGTTCAGCTGGTTGTGTCAGGCTGGGGAAACAGAACGCTGTGTTGCGAGATGTGTTTACTTGGATACGGCCTGTTTACATAGGGTTCACGCTCCTGCCCTTAGCAACGTCGAAGCCCAAAACGATTTTGAGTATGGCAGGACGCCTGCAAGTGCAGTCGATGGACGCTAGATCAAGTGTCATTGCCATACCACCCCCCGACACACGCACACACATGCTCTCTCTTACTCCTCTCATACACATAGGCACACTTTACATACCAGAAACTGATTGATACCCACCCCCACATGCTCTCTCACACCCTCCCACATGCCAGACGCTCTCCCTGTACTCTCTAGACAGCTACTCCGTCCAGGCAGGTCGTTTCAGACAGCTGTTGTTTGCTAGCTGAGGCGTGCCAGCGCAGTAAGCAGCACCCAGCCACCCAGCCAGCCTCACCCGCCGGTGGCAGCACTGGAACTGGAGGAGGTGGTTATTTTCGGCGCTCAGAGACGGTCACCTGTCTTAGGACCAGTCTGGACACCTTCCAGACGGCACATTTAACCACCAGACAAGCTGGTCGCACCGCACTCTAGGGACACCTCAGCATAGAACAGAAGAAACGACCATGCACACCAACGGACTCTGCACCATCTGACTTGGGTGTTCGCGTGTTGTTTTCCAGAGCTGCGTGAGGCTGAGATGTGCCAGCACGATGCCCTGGCTCTGTCACAGGCCCTGATGGGTTTCCTGCTGGACCTACCCTGTCCCGTCCTCCCACCTTCTGTCTATCCCAGCCTGAGGACGGCTCTGCAACAGGAAGCAGGTAACAACCCCTCCAGCACTCACATGGTTGTCCGTGTATCGACAGTACTGATACTAGGGAACACAGCAAAAGAAAGACAATTGACTCTACACCCTATTGAATGAACTGTGTATATTTTCGTAATCGGCTTAACGTTTTTGCTGAGTTATTGGATAAAATATGCTGTTGGTTGCTTCTCGTTACCAAGCCATTTAGGCTGTCACTCACCTCGCTTTGTCTGGTTTCCCAGGATTGAGTGTCGAGGAGGCAGGCAGACGTCTGCTGAAGGTGCTGGAGCCCCCGGCCGTCCCCCCTTCCACCCTGCAGTACCTGCTTAGACACCTGGGCCGGGTCAGCCAGAGTTCCGCTCACATTGGCCTGGACCACCACACGCTAGCAGGCTTGTTCAGCCCTCTACTCTTCACCGCCGGGTTAGTCTCACATTTAAAGTGTATGTTGTGTGTGTGTGTGTGGGGGGGGGGTTAATTACCCTGCAGGTCCAGTGAGTAATGACACCTCGCCTGGTCCCACATGAGCTTTGTGTTCCAAGGCCAATAAGCACCACCCATTACAGCCTTCTGCTAACATACTATTAGTATTAAACCTGAGGTGGAGGGGTGCTGCAACACTGTCTTGTAGGGCCTTAGACTGCTGCGAAAAAAGTATTTTTACTTAATCTCCAATTACAACCCCAATTCTGAAAAAGTTGGGACAATATGGAAAATGCAAAGAAACAAACTGTCATTTGAAAATACAATGCAACCTGTACTATATTGAAAACATATTATTAACACATTTGAGGTTTTATTTTTTTTAGAACGTGTCGAATGAACAACCGGTTTGCATGTGTAGCAATACAAATATAAATTTATAAATGTAAGGCATGGCCAGCCAGCAAGTTGCTCTTTGGTGTGATTTTCGAATCTTCTTACTGACTCAGATCTTTTTGAGTCGTTCAGTGAAAATAACATATTTCAATTCATTTTGTTAATTTCAGTCAGTAACACCAGAGCCTGAAAGACCCCCCAACGAGAAATCGCTCACCATTCAATTGAACGATTGAATGACTCATGTTCATAAGTCTTTTTTAAGCAGAGGCTGGGGTTGTATAGGGGAAGATTTAATCATGTTATTCAAAATCAATACATTAAGTAGGGATTGACGGAATCAGTGTGTCCTGTATGGGCATTAGACAATAAATAAAGATAGAATTAGAATTATTATCACATTAAACGTGTCGTTTTGATGCTGCAGGAGCAGCTTGATCTATTTGATTTAGAGAACAAAAAACAAACAGCGTTGTCTGAGTACTGATCTGGAGGAGTACTTATAACTAAATTATATTATAGTAATTAATAAAAGGATTTGTGACAAATCTTTCAAACTGCACATCACTACTGTTTTGAGCATCTCTCATACTGTTTCTTAAATGGTTGTCAAGCACTTCAGGCAGGAGAAAGGGAGGGTTAGTTAGCCACCATTCAAACTGGGGTTACAGTTTAGAAAAGCAGAGCTACATCAACTATTTTTTTTAAATTAAAAGATGGAATATTTCTAGCAGGGCTAATGGGAAAGCTAAGGTTATTTGTGTGCCGTTGCCGCTGCATCCACGCCATTATAGGTTGAATTCCACATATGGCACAGAGTATAAGTTAATCTGTCCAATAATATGATAAATTGTTCTAAAAAACGTGAAAGATTTGGGCGGTAATAATATGATCTTATATGTATATAACTGGGTATGTGTTGTACTGTATATCCTTGTTGTTCCTTTTATTACTTTATTGGACTTAGCGTTATGTACTTGTCCAGTTTATATAATTTGATTTGCCAACTGAAGGTATTTTCTCAAGTACTCAATAAAAACAAATAATTATAGTTTATCTGGTTGCATGCCAATTATTTGATATTTGACATTTATCCAGACACTAGTTTGTGATTATTCTCGCCAGTGTGATTGGGCTATTCAGACAAGAAAACATCACTTAAACATATAGGCCAGTTTGATATTGAAATACCTGTTGAACCAACATTTTTTTGGGGAACAGCTGGTCTATAACAACACTACAGAACATAAATAATAACTGTATAGTTATCTTGTGTAATAAAAACATGCCATATAATGCGCCACTGGTTATAGTGCGCGTGAGGGGATGCACGCAGTTGGTAAATACGCACATAACGCACATAATATGTGCTAAAATACAGTATTTAAAAAAAAAGATATTTTTTGGGGGGAAAACAACAGTATTTGCGTAATTGCTAACGGCTACACAAAAATTGTAGACACGCATCATCACTCAATGACAGTCATGAGCATTGTTGTTACCTAAGCAACACAACATGCTAATTCATTGTGGTTTTATGATAAACTTAAATCTATTTATTGACTAATTGTGGACATGTATTTAAATGTCTGGATGCTGTTAATGTTTTTGTAGGACCCTATGAACAGTGCTTCATGTTTCCCAGTGTATTTTCAGTGTTAATATGGTAGCCTGCTTTCTGGTACTGTTGTCAAATAGGTTACTGGTACCTTCATATATGCCACTCTCCAGAACTGATTTGTGTGTTTGGGTTGTTTAGGTCAGAAGACGATAGCCAGGTTTCTATCAAGGTGCTAGAGAGGCTGTTGTTGGCGAGGGCCTGGGAGCTGGAGCAGATGCCACCAGGTAATGTAGCACACAAACAAAAACACACATTTACCTTCTGGGTCCGTCCTGATTGAAGTCTCAGTATTTTAATCCACCACCTTTTGGTCCTTTTGACAGCCCTTCCTCCCAAGCCTCCCAAATCCAAAGCCATGTCATCTTCTGTTATAATGGGTCATGGCAGCCAGTTGGCTGATGCTGAGTGGTATTGGGGAGACATTTCCAGGTACAATGCCTCAGGCTTATTCATGGATCCAGTGATAATCTGTACTATGTAATATACACATGTGTTAGACAGGAAAATAAATGTTGTTCATGTCGTCCCAGCTTTAATTAAATTATTATAATTCTGTTGTTATTTTTCCCAGAGAGGAGGTGAACGAGAAGATGAGAGATATGCCTGATGGAACTTTCTTAGTCAGAGACGCTTCAAGCAAGGTGCCAGGAGAATACACACTGACCCTCAGGTAGGCAAGGTACCAGGAGAATACAAACTGACCCTCAGGTAGACAAGGTACCAGGAGAATACACCCTGACCCTCAGGTAGGCAAGGTACCAAGTAGGGATGCTCATATTGACCGTTTAACCGTTAACCGAAAGTAAAACATTTGATCGATTAATACTATCAGTTAAAGTTTTTTATTTTTTACTCATATATAGCCTATATTAGTTAAATCACGTGGCACGTTGACACGCGCAACCATAGCCTGGCACTTCGTTTTAAAAGGTGGGGAGATATAGGTAATGAGGAGCGAAATATACCGGCTGTCTGTTTTGCGTCTGCAACGCGTTCTTCATTTAAAATGACAACCCTTGAACATTTATGATGACTGTGATATTAACTTGCGCTTTAATTTTTTCATGTTCAGAAACATATAACGCTATCGTATTGGGAAGCATATATTATTTTATCGGCTATAATTCCTCATGCTCCTGATGCATTATAGCCGACAAAATAATGTTACCTTAACACAACACACACAGTGATTTTCGGAGAGGACCGTAATGGTAATTTCAATGAAATGGGTGCTCGGCAGATATTGTATACTTAGTAACTTAACGCATAGCAATCGTTTACATTTTGTTTTGTGTTAATGAAATATAGCCCTTATTTGCAGTAGGCCTCCTGTAAGCAACAAGCTTGTTCCAGATTGTCACAGACTGTTTTCCTTCTATAATTTGACAACTCGGTAAACACTGCATCAAGGCTACTTTCCTTTGATTGAAAACAGAAAGTGAAAACCTCTACGACAAATTTTCCCCGACAATATTTTGGTTGGTGTGGACTTTACGCCAGTGTAGTTTGGGGAAACCAAAAATCGACACAGCTTTAATATGAAACTAACTAGTTTAATTGTATCGTTTAGTGTGGACTTTGCACATTGTGAACTTATACGCAAAGCTGGTGCACCCGGCAGCTGTTGTTGATCTGTTCTGTATGCTGTTTAGACATTAAAACAAATACGTGAAAAAAAAGTTTGTATATTTAACGGGTTACAGACACTCGTCAATTAAATTTTTTATTTAAAGCCAATTGAATCTTATAATCTTATCAGTTAACGGTTAATAATCGGTTAACGAGTTCCGGTTGTCGGTCAGGAAAATTACCTGAAATGAGCATCCCTAGTACCAAGAGAATACACACTGCCCCTCAGGTAAGAGTGTTGGTAATGAAATCTGTAAGACAAGACAGCTGTCAGTCTGAACATGTTTAATAAAATCAGAGGTCTATTCACTTATTTAGCTAACACTTCAGCCTGTCCCAGAACATCAGTTGTGCAACGTTTTGATACTTCTAGGAAAGGCGGAAACAACAAGCTGATCAAGATCTTCCACAGAGACGGCAAATTCGGTTTCTCTGAACCACTGACATTCGCGTCGGTGGTGGAGCTGATCCAGCATTACCAACACAAGACCCTAGCCCAGTACAACCCAGGGCTGGACTCACGGCTACTGCACCCGGTCTCTAGATATCAGCAGGTGGGCTGGTTCTGTTACTATCCACTGTTGGGGATCCTTTTCTGATGGCCCGAAGCTTTGTGGTCCGGGTTTATATAGGGATTACTTGGCTGTTAAAAGAGACTATTTAAAGGACAAGGAACATAGAAGGTTCTACGCATTGTTATGGCACGTGTTGGAACATAACCCATTATGCATCCTAAAGAGTACTAAAATGGCTAGTCTGAAATGGGAATAAATCTGTTTCAATTATGAGTTTGCTTGTGGCCTCTCTGTTTAAAATGTACTGCAGCGTAACTTCTAGTGGTGCAACGGATCGTCATTGATCCGTGAGGATCAATATCTTCGGTTCGGCACACACGTGATCCGCGGATTGATTTCTGAAGAAAAAAAAGTTGTGCGCATGTTCAATCCGCTCAAAGCGTGGTCATGGCGAGTGGAGGAACGGAGGAGCTTGAACGCCCAGCGTCATTTAAATCCCCTGTATGGGAGCATTTTGGCTTCCCTGTTAAATATAACGATGAAGTGTGTAGGCACTGTGGCACAAGAAAGCCAAATGACAGTGGAAACACATCAAGCATGGCAACGCATTTGAAGCGACATCACCCCGGTGTTTCACTGACAGGAGTGAAACCGAAAGCTGCAAAACAACCGCTTATCACCGTGGCATTTAAGCAATTAATCAGACCGGGCTAAAGCCATCACAAATGCGATCGGTGTGTTTATAGGTGCAGACATGAGGCCATAATCGGTTGTGCAAAAAGAGGACTTTAAACACATGCTGAAAGTGTTTGAGCCACGTTACGACATCCCGTCGCATACGGGACATACTAAAACCCTTAATGTGAAAAAGCTTACCGGGGTTTTAATGTACCTAAACAATGGTCAATCATCACCAAATTTCTCATGGCCATATCTTGTCATGAACACTTAATGACGAGGAAAAAGCTTAACGTGACTTAATGTAGCCTACCTAAACAACAATCAATATTAACCACATTTCTCTCTCGTATTGCTCATCATAACCACTGAAAATGATAAAAACAACTAACCCAAATTCCAATTATTATGGGCGTTATCTGACGTTAAGCCTTTCTGCTTACTACTTAATGTACCTAAACAACAATCAATAATAATCACATTTCTCTCTCATATTTTTCCCCATATTGTTAATAAACAAAAAGACATCTTATGTTTATTTGTCTTGTATTTTTTTGCTGATCCGAAAAATGATTCGATCCGTGACTCTGATCCAAGGAACGATCCGATCCGTGAGTTTTTTGATCCGTTGCACCCCTAGTATCTTCTGTGGTCAGTGACTAACTTGTGGTCTCTGTGAAATTTCAGGATCAAATGGTGAAAGAGGACAACGTTGAAGCAGTGGGAGAGCAGTTGAAGGCATACCACGAACAGTACCAGGAGAAGAGCCGGGAATATGACGCCTTGTATGAGGAGTACACGCACAGCTCCCAGGTAAACATGTCCACCACATGGCTTCACTTTTGAGTCCAGGCTGAACAGCGCCTGTAATGAACACATCCTCATCGCGTCCCCTGAAATGACTGCAGCCTCATCTCTTCCCCTCACACCCCAGGAGCTCCAGATGAAGCGCACAGCCATCGAGGCCTTCAATGAGACCATCAAGATTTTCGAGGAGCAGTGTGAGACCCAAGAGCGATACAGCAACGACTACCTGGACACGCTCCAGAGGGAGGGTAACAGCAAGGAGATTGAAAGGTGTGTTGAAGTAGCTGCCACTTTACTGGCTCTGAAGCTGCAGGCATGAATATGACGTGGGTTGACTTTGAATTGTTCCTCCACCAGGATCCAGAGTAACTCTGAAAAGCTGACGTCCAGGGTGACTGAGATCCACGACAGCAAGAGGAGGCTGGAGCTGGACCTGCAGGGGCAGGCAGCCGACAACCGAGAGATCGACAAGCGGATGAATAGCCTGAAACCTGACCTCCTGCAGCTGAGGAAGATCAGAGACCAGTACCTGGTGTGAGTTATACTCTCTGTTTCTCTGTCTCTCTCTCTGTTTCTCTGTCTCTCTCTCTCTCTCTCTCTGTCCGGTTTTTCTGTCTCTCTGTTCGGCTCTCTGTCTGGCTCTGTCTCTCGGTCACTAACTCTCTCACACACAATGTTAAACTAGTGTGAAAAAATGTGCATTCTTAAAGGTTTCACATTAGCTCAGATCTTAATGTACTAATTACTAATGTTACAAATTATGTATATATTTTTCCTGTTCGCTTTTAATTTGAGTTAAATAAATTTAAATAAATCATACTATTGATTTTTAATTTTGCGGTGGAACCGGCTTCTTTATTGTGTTGGTATTGTAACAGGATTTATAGCGAACGTATTCTCGCCCTCCCAGCTTCGATTCTCTGGGGAAATGGCTAACTTCAAAGCTGAAAGCAATCATGTCTTCTGTGGCCTAGAAATGAAACATGTTTTTTTTTTAAACGCTCCTGTTCATCATCATGACACTGTGGTGTTCTTGTACTTAAGTATAGTAATTACACGATTTCTGAAAGTTGAGGGCTTGCAGGCACAAATGATGACATTAGCTCAGATTACCCACTATCAACAAAACTCAAGTCCTGAATGCAGAAAATGTTTCCTATAGTAGCTAGCTACCCTACACTCAGTGTCAAACTTGTTGACCCTCTAAGTAACTTGTAATTTCTGTTGAGTTTACACAACAACAGATTTACATTTTCAACCATTGACTCGAGCACTGTGTTGCCAACAGAATAACTATAATCACACAACTTACATTATTCTGCAATTTTAGCTTTCGTTGGAAAAGCTTATCACCCCGAACACAAAACATTCATGAATGAATTAAATAATTTCATAGTTGCTAGCTCCAGTAGAATACCATTGTCAAGCATGTTGACTGTATGACTACATTGTAATTATGATTGTGTTGACAACAACTCTGTAAAAAGCATAGTCTGTACAATTGTACATAATGTGTTTAAACCAGCAATGTCTTTGTGAACAGCTTAAATCTAGCTATTCCCAAAATGAATGCCCAAGCTTAGATATGAGCTACACAGTGTTTGTTTAGCAACAATCTGCAGTCAATAGAAACTTAACTTCTGACATTTTACTACTGCACTATTATTGTTGTCTTTCCATTTAAAAATTTCCTGTGTGTGTGTGTGTGTGTGTGTGTGTGTGTGTGTGTGTGTGTGTGTGTGTGTGTACAGTGCCTTGTGAGAGTATTCGGCCCCCTTGAACATTTCAACCTTTTACCACATTGCAGGCTTCAAACATAGATATAAAACTGTAATTTTTTGTGAAGAAGCAACAACAAGTGGGACACAATCATGAGGTGGAATGAAATGTATTGTATATTTCAAACTTTTTTAACAATTAAAAAACTGACAAGTTGGGCGAGCAAAATTATTCAGCCCCTTTACTTTCAGTGCCGCAAACTCTCTCCAGAACATTGAGGATCTCTGAATGATCCAATGTTGACCTAAATGACTAATGATGATAAATAGAATTCACCTGTGTGTAATCATGTCTCCGTATAAATGCACCTGCACTGTGATAGTCTCAGAGGTCTGTTGAAAGCACAGAGAGCATCATGAAGAACAAGGAACACACCAGGCAGGTCCGAGATACTGTTGTGGAGAGGTTTAAAGCCGAATTTGGATACAGAAAGATTTCCCAAGCTTTAAACATCCAAAGGAGCACTGTGCAAGCGATAATATTGAAATGGAAGGAGTATCAGACCACTGCAAATCTACCAAGACCTGGCCGTCCCTCTAAACTTTCAGCTCATACAAGGCGAAGACTGATCAGAGATGCAGCCAAGAGGCCCATGATCACTCTGGATGAATTGTAGAGATCTACAGCTGATGTGGGCGAGTCTGTCCATAGGACAACAATCAGTCGTATACTGCACAAATCTGGCCTTTATGGAAGAGTGGCAAGAAGAAAGCCATTACTGAAAGATATCCATAAAAAGTGTTGTTTAAAGTTTGCAACAAGCCACCTGGGAGACACACCAAACATGTGGAAGAAGGTGCTCTGGTCAGATGAAACCAAAATCAAACTTTTTGGTAACAATGCAAAACGTTATGTTTTGCGTAAAAGCAACACAGCTCATCACCCTGAACACACCATCCCCACTGTCAAACATGGTGGTGGCAGCATCATGGTTTGGGCCTGCTTCTCTTCAGCGGGGACAGGGAAGATGGCTAAAATTGATGGGACGATGGATGGAGCCAAATACAGGACCATTCTGGAAGAAAACCTGATGGAGTCTGCAAAAGACCTGAGACTGGGATGGAGATTTGTCTTCAAATAAGACAATGATCCAAAACATAAAGCAAAATCTACAATGGAATGGTTCACAAATAAACTTATCCAGGTGTTAGAATGTCCAAGTCAAAGTCTAGACCTGAATCCAATCGAGAATCTGTGGAAAGAACTGAAAACTGCTGTTCACAAACGCTCTCCATCCAACCTTACTGAGCTCGAGCTGTTTTGCAAGGAGGAATGGGCAAAAATTTCAGTCTCTCGATGTGCAAAATTGATAGAGACACCCCAAGCGACTTACAGCTGTAATCGCAGCAAAAGGTGGCGCTACAAAGTATTAACTTACTAACATATTTTACACGCCCAATTTTTCAGTTTTTTATTTGTTTAAAAAGTTTGAAATATCCAATAAATTTCGTTCCACTTCATGATTGTGTCCCACTTGTTGTTGATTCTACACAAAAAATTACAGTTTCATATCTTTATGTTTCAAGCCTGAAATGTGGCAAAAGGTCGAAAAGTTTAAGGGCGCCAAATACTTTCGCAAGGCACTGTATGTATGTATGTGGACACATTTGTATCTGAACAATATAATCTGCAAATGTTGATGCTCTTTATAAAATCCTATCCTCTGGGTCAAATTCAGGTGGACACCTGACCCTCACACTCATATGAGCATATTAACCATGGGCATTAATATGGAGTTGCCCCCCCTTTGTGGCTATAACAGCCGACCCACTCTTCTGGGAAAGATTTCCCCAAGATCTTAGTGTGGGAATTTGTGTATTTGTCATCCCAAAGGGTTTTAATGGGGATGAGGTCAGGGCTCTGTGTGGGCCACTCGAGTTCCTCCACACCATACTTGTTGAACCATGTCTTTAAGGACCCCACTTTGTGTCTAGGGGCAGAGTCATGCTGGAACATGGAATGGCCTTCCCCAAACTGTAGCCACGAAGTTGGAAGCACATAATTAGCTTAAATGTCTTTGGTCCTTACCCCAAGTGAAGGAGTTCAAATACATTGGGGTCTTGTTCGCGAGTGAGGGGACAATCCAGTGGGAGATTGGTAGGAGGATCTGCGCAGCGTGGGCAGTATTACACTCAATATATCGCACCATTGTGACAAAAAGAGAGCTGAGCCAGAAGGCAAAGCTCTCGATCTACCAGGAAGTGTTTGTTCCTACCTTCACCTATGGTCATGAAGGCTGGGTCATGACCGAAAGAACGAGATCCAGGGTACAAGTGGCCGAAATGGGTTTCCTCAAGAGGATGGCTGGCATCTCCCTTAAAGTGAGAAGGGTGAGAAGCTCAGTCATCCATGAGGACCTCAGAGTAGAGCCGCTGCTCCTTTGCGTCAAAAGGAGCCAGTTGAGGTGGTTTGGGAATCTGGTAAGGATGCCCCCTCGGGGAAGACCCAGGACAAGGTGGCAGGATTATATCTCCAACCTGGCCTGGGAACGCCTCGGTATCCCCCAGTCGGAGCTGCTTAATTTAATTTTAATATAACCTTTATTTAACCAGGTAAGTTGACTAAGAACAGTTTCTTATTTACAGCAACGACCTGGGAGCAATTAGGGTAAAGTGTCTTGCCCAAGGACACAACGACATTTGGCTCAGTCAGGAATCGAACTGCAACCTTCTGACTACAAGTCTGACTCCCTACCTACTGAGCCATCTGCGCCCAAAATGTGGTTCGAGAAAAGGAAGTTTGGGGTCCCCTGCTGGAGCTGCTGCTCCCGAGACCTGATCCTGAATAAACGGACGAAGATGGATGGTCTTTGTGTCTTGTTGAAACAGCGATTTTGAGGCAGGCCTTCTTGTCCAACATCATTGCCTGACTTCACAAATGCTCTTTTTGCAGAATTGGCACAAATTACCACAGAAACGCCAACATTTTGTGGAAAGCCTTTCCAGAAGAGTGGTGACCGGTATAGCCACAAAGGGGGTCCTACTGCATAGCAATGCCCATGGTTTTGGAATGGATATCCAATATCTCATATGGGTGTGATAGTTTGGTGTCCGCATACATCTGGCTATACATTGTGTACTGTATTATCACACTGAAAGAAGGATCGGGTTTCTCTTTAAGGGATTTCTCTTTTTCAGTGTGTTACCAAGTTAGCCTGTTTGTTTAGACTTAACATAAACAAAAAATGGCATTTGTAAAAGCTTCTGCGTATGGGAGGGACTTGTGAAATAAATGAACAGAAATGTATATTTCTATAGACTAGCATGAAGTACCACGCCTGTAATAGTTTTTTTCTGTTAATGTCTCAGGTGGCTGAATCAGAAGGGTACGAGACAAAAGAAGATTAATGAGTGGCTGGGAATCAAGAACCATGTTGAAGAGTGAGTCAAACCAATGTTTGAAAGCATATTAAGTATTTGTTTTCTTAATCAAAAAGGGAGTTAGTTGGTTGCATTGCAGATATCCCAGCTGTCAGCAGGATTTGAGAATTTTATCCCATTTACAGCAATTCTTTCCATTTTCACATTAAGCTAAGTATAAGGGCACGGAAAACATTGCTGAGATCTTAAGCATTTTATATCATTTACATATCCTATCAAATTGTAATATTTAGTAGATTTTTGGACAAGCTAGATGTGATACAAAGCATATGTGCCATTCTCTTGATGGATTGTTGAGCACTCTCTTCTCCCCATTTTAGCACTACAGGTAAACTTTCAACCAGCCAGGGCTAGCATATGTAGCTAAAGCCTATTAGCTTGTAGCTATAGCCTATTAGCTTGTAGCTATAGCCTATTAGCTTGTAGCTATAGCCTATTAACATGTAGCCTGTTAGCCTATTAGCATGTAGCCTATTAGCATGTAGCCTATTAGCATGTAGCCTGTTAGCATGTAGCTGTGCCTGTTAGTTTCTGAGTCATTTTAATTATTTATTAACTCACCCGGATCGCATGATATCATTAGTTTGACTGAGTCAAAATCCAGTTGATTTAACTGAACTGGAAAAACTACCTAGGCAGAAAACCTAAGCATTTTTATGCCAGAAAACATCCTGATCTTACAATTTTTCTTATCTACACTGATCTAATCCCAATGTATCCTCTTCTTTCTTCCAGCGTGTATTCTCTTGTAAATGATGAGGAAGAGCTTCTGCCTCACCATGACGACCGTACCTGGTACATGGGTGACCTCAAGCGTGAACAAGCCGAGGAGCTGCTGAAGGGCAAGGAGGATGGCACCTTCCTGATCCGAGACAGCCAGTCCCAGAGAGGCTCCTATGCCTGCTCAGTAGTGTGAGTCCATCTGATCTGGGATTTGTTCAAACACACAGCATCCATCTGATCTGGGATTTGTTCAAACACACAGCATCGTTGGATTAGCCAATTTTTTTCGATGATTTCCAGCCTCACTTTCATTGTATACGTCCAAACAAGCTAGATCCATTCTTTTATAAAGCTAGACAGTTATCTTTACATTCCAGGTTAGACCTCATCCCCACTATGACATTGGATATGGCTTTTTACTTTTATTGCCTATTGTTATTTATGGTATGCTATTGGTTTTGTTTTTAAACCAAATGTGAAACTCCTCAGCCTTGTTCTAATGGATATTTTCACATTAAATTTAACTGGCCTAACAGGTGAGCCAGTTCGATGCTACCACTTATCCCCAGTTAAACTTTGAGTTGACCAAAGATACCGACCTACTTCGTCAAAGTTTTTGTAGCGTAGGGCTGGGAAAATGTAAAATGATTGGGTCTCTAGTCAATAAAGGGTTGCTTGTTCTAATCCCCAAACAGCAAGGTGACAAAGGATCGTTCTGTCCCTGAGCAAGGCAGGGAAACCTACCATATTTTAGCGAATATACAGCTCGCAAAATGCATGTTTTTACAAACAACGCACCCCCCCTGCACACTATACTTGGTGGTGCGCTATATAGAATATTTTTACACAAGATGACTACAGTCATTATTTTTGTTCTGTAATGATATTATCGACCAGCTATTCCCAAAGTGGGATATGAAATAAATTTAAGTTCAACATGTATTTCCATATTCAAACGTACCTATATGTTATTAAAGTGATGTTTTCATGTCTGTATAGTTTAGTCTCACTGGCTAAAATGATCACCAACTAGTGTCTGGATAAATATCAACATAATGTCAAATATCAAATAGGCTAATTGCCATCCAACCAGAAAAACAAATGGTTTGATTTTATTGAGTACTTTTATTTGCCTACTTGAGAAAAGACCTCCAGTAGGCAAATCAAACTACAAACTGGACAATTACCATATGTAACGCTAAAGTACAATTAAGTAAAAAAAGGAAGAAAAAATGATTGACAGTTAGAACACATAGGCCACTCACTTATACAGCAAATAAAAGCTTATATAATTACCACCCAAATCTTTCATGTTTTTGAAAACAATTTATAATTTTATTGGACAGATTAACTATTACTTCACGCTGTGTTGAATTCCAGCGGAATTCAACCTGCCTGTAGCAGGGGCGGCAGGCTGGGTCAAGACAGGGCTATCACCCCCATGAATAAGCTTAGCTCTCCAATCGTTTGTATGGTGGCCAACCCTCCCTTTCTGTTGCCTGAAGTGCTTGAAAACATATTTAAGATACAGTATGGGAGATGCTCAAAACCGTAATGATGTGCAGTTCGAACAATCCTTCTCGACTCCTTTTATTAGTGACTCGTTCAATTGTGTCATTAATTTAATATAATTTCAATACTCCTCCAGCCCAATACTCAAACAACAACGGCTGTTTGTTTAACTTTTTCTAAATTAAATAGATCAAGCTGCTCCTGTAGCACCAAAAAGACACGTTTAATGTAGTAATTGATGCAGCTATAATGAATGAATTCGATATTTATTGTCTAATGCCAATACAGGACACCAGGCATGTCACCAGACTTTCAAAACTCTCTGGGCTCAGACGACCCTTGGCTGGGGGGATTGCATGTGTTATATTATTTAAAAAAATCCATATCACCATCATGTCGTTCTTTGGAAAATAAATAGCCTATAGATTATATCCTCCTGATATGGAATGGCACATATATTCTCCTCACAGAGTTTCTCTCTTAACTCATCAGATCCGAATTTAAAATGTACAGCAGAGAGAGAGAGAGATGTAGAAAGTAAATCGACTTTTTAGACATTACCATTTATGAAAAAAGGTTAATATTTTGGAAAATATACCATCTACCTCAAGCCACAGAGTATAACAAGCTTTTACGGGCAGACAGTAATAATAAGAGACACCTCATACAGAATATACCAGTTGGTCAAATCCATAGACTTACAACGTAACTGCAGAACTGCAGTTACAAATACTAAAGTGTTTTATTATCCGTGAACGAATACAAAATTAATAGTTTTATTCATTGTAGCATTGTATTCACCTGCCCGTGCCGTTATTATTCTTACGATGAAAGACTTGCTATACGCACAGCAGACTTCAGTTTGACCTTAAAAAAATGTGTGTATTTTAGAAACAAGATAGTAATTTAAACTAATGTCACCTGTTTCATTGTAAACCATTGTTGAATTTTTATAGACCATCAGAATTCGAGCAGTAGACTAAACACTTTAACAATGCTAGTGGCTCAGCAGACATCGTTTTGATGTCAAAAATAAAGTAAAAGTATTTTATAGTAAAAAATGTATTGGGTTAGTTCTAGGGGCACTATTCAGTATGATCATACAGTACGAGTGTCATACTTTTTCCATACACTATTGCGCACATTGCTCAAATGGTTGGAATCAATGAGTTTGTTTAAATTACGTTACATATATGCCTTCCTAAAAACGGTCTGATGAATACTGTAGATGGCACCCAGATTTACATAAAAGCCCACCCGAAAAATAGTAGGCTATTCTACTTAATTTACTGGTGATAATAAGCGACATATGCTTCTTTAAAATGGATTGTGTTGTACATTAAATGATGATAAATACAAGGAATATTGCACATCTACTTGTGTTGGTGCAGGACAGAAAGTTCAAAATATATGAAGAAAACAAATGTCCGAAACTCAAAAAATGCTCCTGTACATTTAATGAACCTCACTGTAGCTTATGTTCCCCGCAGGTAGTAAGGGGTGTGTTGATAGGCAAATCGTAGAGACTGTGCACCAGCACTAACGCTAAGAACAAGTGGTATTTATCAATTGGGATTTCCTACCGGTGTGCATAAAACAATCATAGGATCGTTTAATTAATCCACTTTTTTTGCATACCCACATTTTTTATTAAGTGTAGGATTTATTTTTGCAAGATTGATAATATATACAGACACTAGTTAGTGATTTTTTTCGCCAGTGAGACTGGCTATTCAGACAAGAAAAAAATAACTTAATTTTAATTTTAATTTTTGAAAATTGAAATATATGTTGAACCATAAGTTTTTTGTGTATTCACTAACATTAGTGCGGGTACTCCACTTTGGGAATAGCTATTTTATATAATCAGCACGTGGGGGATTGTGTGTTTAACATTTGTGTTGGGTGTTTAACATTTGTAACACAATGGAGGTCTGGGCAGGGGAGATTACGTGTCACCTTTCTACAAAAATGATGCGCGCTTTGTAAGGTTGCGCGCAATGCTGATTTTTATTTACACAAAACAAGATTTCTGTGCGCGTTAATCTTGGGTGCACGCTGTATGCGCTAAAATACAGTAATTGCTCCTGTGTATATTAAAAGTACCAAGGTTTTCTTAGTCATAGTTACCTAATAAAGTGTGTGCGCGTGTGTATGTTTTTTGTTCTAGACAACTGATTCTGATTATTTATTTGAGATAAAGGCATCAGGCGGGGGCTTTAAAAACATAGGAAGGTCTGAAAACATGAGAAACTTGAAATGTAAAGTGGCTAACACAGTATCTGTTCTTAACACCTGTATACTTAGTGTGGATGGTGACATAAAGCACTGTGTGATCTTCCGGAGCTCCACGGGCTACGGGTTTGCTGAGCCCTACAACCTGTACGGATCCCTCAAAGAGCTGGTGCTACATTACAGACACACCTCCTTGGTCCAGCACAACGACTCACTCAACGTTACCCTGGCACTTCCTGTCCGAACCCAGCAGCCAACTACTTGAGCTTAAATTTTGCCTGAGAGAGGCTGGCATGAGGTCAAAAAGGTAGAGTCGAGGTCAAACAACGGAAGAGACAATAAGATGGAGTCTAAACTGTCCAGTTTGTCAACATTGGTATGAAAAATTCATAAAATGAGTGAACTTGTTTTTCTCACACAGTTTTTTTAATTGTGTTTGTAAAAAAGCAGCTTTTCTGTACGAGCATACTCTCATCTACAGAACACTGTGGTACTGTACTTGGAATGGAACATAATAATGTGACCAGACAACTGGTTGGTCAGTTCATCCTTCTAATGTGGATGACACCATTTCTTCCTCTAAAAAAATTGCAAGCAATTTTCTAACTGTTTAAGGTACAAGTTTGAGGTGGGTTTTGAAGTTTTTTGTCAAGTCAGCGACACTATTTCAATGTGTTAACAGGAGACAAACTTCAAAATGTTTTTACGTTTTCATCATTACTTTATTGATGGAAGTGCTTGGTGAAAGGATCACACAGGCAAGACACAGAACAAAAAGACAGACCAAATCTTTTCTGTCGTCATTAAGCTTTGCTCACAATGTCCACAGCTGGAAAATTGGGGAGATATGGTACAAGATTTAACCAGTATTTGTGCTTTATTTCATGAGGATATATACATATTCTTCCAGAGCTCTGTGGGACACAAAGCTATTACCCTGTCACATACTGTGAAGCATGTATGCAGTGTATTAAAAAACAAATGGATTTTCATTTTTCTGAAATATGGAATACTTTGTATTTTTATGTACAAGAAACTAGGTTTAAACTGTTTGAGGTTGATGACGTTGAAGCCGGGCATTCCCATTGTTGTTGATGGGGGACGCTGCCTGATGCCACAGTGTAACAAGCAGTGTAAGCTGATGATGCTGGAACATTCTGGAACACATGGTGAAAGTGCCTTCCATTCTAATCCTCTGTCTTCCATTGCCACTTCAGGAACAGTGTGGATGCCTTGCCCTCAGTTTCCAAGTGTTTGTACAGCATTCACTGTGGTGCGGGGAAATGTGAAATGGGCCTGGATTGCCTTAAATTGCATGGAGGAGAAACCCCTGAACTTTACCTGGCACTACTACCACTGACTGCTCAGTGAGCTAATGGTTTCCCAGGACTCAATGGGTTCTGATTTAAAGGAAAGCTGGAATGCCAGCAGACTCTTAAGGAGCAGCATTGCCCATCCCTGCTTTAGTTTATTTGGGACTGTGGTGCTGCTGAAACTTTTCCATTTTGTACCAGTATAGTGCAAGGCTCTTAGGTTTTGTGGTGTTGAGAAACCTGGCTATTTTATTTTCTCTCCACACTACAGAAGATGTTGACATTGGATTACCTTATGTATGTGTGCTACTATTCTTCCGTTTTGTATCACCTAAGATATGATTGTTTCACCTGATTGCTCCTGACCCACTTTATGACTGCACTTCTTTACCAGGACACACACTTCATAATTTGTACTGTAATAAAAATCTATTCTTGTTAAACTTGAAACAACCTTTGATAGACTGATTAGCACCGAAGCCTCTTAGACATACAGCTGAATTGTGCCTCTGTCAATGTTTATTTAGATTTAAGATTAATCACTGAATGAGTTTCTGAATCATACATCTTACAATAACTGTAGTATCAATGTGAAGACTGGTAGGTCCCTCCTCATGGAGGTTGTTTTCCAATGTTAGAACAATAGTAATACATGACTAGATATTGCACACATCTGTTAATGTGCTTAACCCTAAGCCAAAGTGTTTGTATGTGTAGGGTCAGTAGTGTTTTTTTTCTACTAGTACATGCATTTTGAGATTCTAATAACAGAAGAGTGATTAGATTGCCCAGCATTTTGGGATTGGTGAAATACGTTTAATACCTGTTGACAATATCTTTTTGTTTTGTTTGGTTGTAAGAGGAAATGTGTCTTCTTTGATAGCGATGACACTGTACATTTTTTTTACTGTTTTTATAACCAGGTACTTTCCTGTATAATGAAATGTACGGAAACACCCCTCATGGAATGGTGGGGGAGGAGAAGCAATTAGGGTTAACTGTCTTGATCAGGGACAGAACAGTGGAGCTTTAGACTGATTGGGGTTAGAACCATTATTCAGATGCCCTAACCACTAGACCTGAACATAGCTTTCACACAGGGCCCTTCAAAGTTAGCTTGCTGACCTTCGGCTCAAATGATTTTGAAAACTGTGACAACCTGGTTGAGATTCCTGGCATCTGAGAAAGTGTTGTATGTAGAGAGAGAGAGCCAATGTGGGGTTCCGGTTTGTTTTCAGTCGGGCTCTCGGCAGTAAGCCAGGCTGTGAGAAATTGTTACATGATATCCCCCCTCTTCTGTCACTGTGCGCCCATCTTGGAGATTATGACAAAAGCTATGCTGGATTCCTGTACCTTAAACTGTTCTGAGTGTGTACAACATAGAATGACAATCGCTCCCTGTTCTTGTGAGACTGGGTATATATGATAGGCTTGAGTAGGGATGTTTGCATGCCAATGTTTAAACCCGCTACTGTAAATGCACTGGAGCTCATGTTTCAGTATTAGCATTACAACTTTACTTGAACAAGCTCATTTAATAACAATAACTTACTATTATAGGTTAGAAACTACTCACCATGAAAATCTCATTGATGCTTTTTTGGGGTCTATTTAAAATGGACTTTCATAAAAGGCTGTTAAACTTGTCTCTGTTTCTGTTTTTTAATGTGTTCATAACCTAAACCAATTTCATTGAATAAGCTAGTGTGAATTATTTCTTTTTTTGTGATGTCTGATACTAAACAAAAAAATGTAAATATAATAACTAAGTGTTTTCTATATTTCATTAGCTGAAGTAAAATATCCCAGCCATTGTCTGTAAGCACAAAAAGAAAATGTCTCTTTTGTGCAAAGGTTTTTAGTAATTATATATTTTTATTTCAATTGACTGATTTTGATATATGAACTGTAATGCCGTAGTCTACAATTGTTGCTTCTTTTCTTTATATTCTTGTTAATTCTCTATTACATTGTGTTTATGATCTCTAAATTACCATTTAGATCTGTCTCTTCAAAAGGTTATTTAGAGTGAAACTGCCCTTGCTGTGTGTATTTTGATTTTCAATAGTTAAATGGGAACACCAATCACATGATCATTACAAAAAGATTGATTACCAATGATGTTGACCCAAAATCAGTGACAACTTATTTTAACCAGTTGAATCAGAAAGCAGTGCCTCTCACTACCCATAAACCTGCTGGACACCTGAACCTCTTTTTGCCTGTGGTTCTGATTGGTGTTTATATGTCTGAAACAAGGTGAGATCACGCACTGAGATTTAGAGGAGATCGGCTATCATGTGACCGGTGTCCCTATTTTAGACTGCTTATTTTTATCTTTTATACTTGGGAAACTCTTCTCCCATAAAATAATGGAATTATGGTATATGCTGCCATTTAAAATATGTAGTATGTGTGTTATAGCTTAAACAAACTTGTTGAAATTGGTTGCGAGTTAACTAAAACGAAAGACAAAACCAAAACTTTCTAATAAACAGCAAAATGCACTTTGAGAGTAAGAAAATTATCTTTTAAAAGTATTATTACTTGATAACAATTCTGGCTGTACACAAACTGCTATATTTCTGTATGTTGTATTTGTTTCAGAATGATAGTTTTGTATGGTACTAACATAAAATAAAACAATTTATTAAAAATACTGAAATATATCTATTGTGATGCTTTTCTAACTGTCCCTTACTTTGAAGAGTTCAATGCTGATGTTGCCTGTAACTGTTGGAAAATTGTCATGTACTGTCACACTGAATCAATTGATCCAAATTGGCTTCTACTCTGGCATTTTACATTTACAGTTTTCAATGTTCTTTTTTATCCTGTAAACTAGTTAAGTTGAGTATCATGAATCTATTTGAAATGGGCCACCAACAAATACAATAAACACAATCATGACTGAGTTGCTTTAAATAAAAGCATCTTCAAAACCTCCCATACTACACAAAGTACAGATAACTACAGATGTTATTACATGTACTGTACAGTGAAAATCTAATGTTTCTTTTTCTAACAATTATATAGGAAAAACTATGGATGTTGTAATTGTTGTATGATTATTTTGGCTTCATAGTTTCACAAAGTTTGGCTTCATATTTTGAAATACATTGCGTCCAAAAATTATTCACAGTGCATACCTTTTCCACATTTCGGTATGTTACACTCTGATTCCGAAATGGATTAAATTCTTTATTTCCCTAAAAATTCTACAAACAATACCTCATAATGACAATGTGAACGAAGTGTGTTTAAAATCTTAGCAAATTTATTAAATATAAAAAACAAAGTACATTTACATAAGTTTGGCTTTGTCATCAAAGCTGTGAATCGTCATAGTAATTAGTGGGAGGAATTCCAACCCACTGGCTTTTCAAATTGGTCAGTGTTTTCTGAGGAAAGCGTTTGAAATACATGAAGGAAATGTATTTTTTTATTTCAGGTTTACTCAAGGTAAGTGTTAGCCTAAACCCTGTTGTGTATACTGTTGGGACTAATTCTATGTGGGCATCTTTTAAAACAGTTTAAAGCAGTTTAGAATTTTATAACTTAGTTGAGTGTTATAGCCATCGTAAAACACAGAATGGCTTGTTGTTGTAAGTGCTAATAAAGATCAGTCAGGATAGTCAAGCCAGCCGATAGCTCATAGCTGTTATGTTAGATCATGGTATTGCTCCAGAATGAATGTGTGTGTTCAGGCCACTCAGAACTAGTAGGTCAGTGTGATATGAGTAAGGAGAAAGACCCACTCATGCTTACATGTAGAATATGCTTTTCAAAGATTACTTAATGTTTAGGATGCCCACTGATGACATGTAAACCAAGTACACAGAGAGGAGGGATTCTGTAAAAGATACCAGAATGTGCCGGAATGTCTTATCTACGATGCTCAGTGTCATAGTCCTCAAGTACTTCAAATAGCAGACGATGTTTGTTGATCGGGGCAATGGGAGCAGACAGCTAATGAGACCGACCTGCTGTGTAACTTGGCCCCACATCCAGATTGCCTGTATGTGCATATTAAACTGAAGAAAACCACTGCTATTCCGACTCAAGACTTATTATTACTGAAGAAGCTTTTCTAGCAATTTTACGTCCCTTTACAATATGGCGACCACAAGGAGTGCTCAGAAATCCCCTCGTTGCTTGCTTTGTGCTTTGACTCTTTTCAAGAACTGACTGAATGCAGTGGGTTTCCAGAAACCGTGAGGTAAGCAAATTGTTGAAGATGGGTATTTTGCTGGAAAAGCTTCTTGTTTAAAAAGCAGTCTTTGGGTCAGTCTGCGTTGGATGTTCCCAGTTATAATACATACCGCCTGGTGTGGGACAGGCTTCACCTCATTATAGTACAGGTTGCAACTAAAGTGCCTACAGAGCGCCCAGATCATCAACACCAGTTGGCTTTTATAGCCTTTGGGACTGAGTATCTAGCACCTTCCAGTTCCTTACAGAAGACTCTTCTCCTCAGATCTGTGATCTTGGATCACGTGACATTAGGTAATCTTCTAGAATCTGCTTAGCTTATCATCACCTGACTCTAAATTGCATTATATCAGCAGTGACCTCTAGACCAGTGGTTCTCAAACCTCTCCTCGGGGAACCCCAGCCAGTCCATGTATTTGAACAACCCCTGAGCTAGCACACGAGATTCAACTCATCTACTAATCAACATGTTGTTTATTAGTGAATCTGATCTGATGGTTCAGGGCTACAGCTAAACTGTGTCACATCTGGGGGTCCCTGCGGAGAGAGGGTTGGGAACCACTGTTCTAGACAGCTCCTTGCTTTAAGGAGGCAAATGCTATACAGCTGCGGAGAACAAGTATTTGATACACTGCCGATTTTGCAAGTTTTCCTACTTACAAAGCATGTAGAGGTCTGTAATTTTCATCATAGGTACACTTCAACTGTGAGAGACGGAAGCCAAAACAAAAATCCAGAATATCACATTGTATGATTTTTAAATAATTAATTAGCATTTTATTGCATGACATAGGTATTTGATCACCTAACAACCAGTAAAAATTCCAGCTCTCACAGACCTGTTAGTTCTTCTTTAAGAAGCCCTCCTGTTCTCCACTCATTACCTGTATTAACTACACCTGTTTGAATGTGTTACCTGTATAAAAGACACCTGTCCAAGACCCGAGAGCTGTGTAAGGACATCAGGGATAAAATTGTAGACCTGCACAAGCCTGGGATGGGCTAAAGGACAATAGGCAAGCCGCTTGGCGCAATTATTAGAAAATGGAAGTTCAAGATGATGGATGGTCATAAGATGACGGCTCTCCCTCGGTCTGGGGCTCAATGCAAGATCTCACCTCGTGGGGCATCAATGATCATGACTCATGAGGAAGGTGAGGGATCAGTCCAGAACTACACGGCTGGACCTGATCAATGACCTGAAGAGAGCTGCGACCACAGTCTCAATGAAAACCATTAGTAACACACTACGCCGTCATGGATTTAAATCCTGCAGCGCACACAAGGTCACTCTGCTCAAGCCAACACATGTCCAAGTCCATCTGAAGTTTGCCAATAACCATCTAGATGATCCAGAGGAGGAATGGGAGAAGGTCATGTGGTCTGATGAGACAAAAGTAGAGCTTTATGGTCTGAACTCCACTCGCTGTGTTTCGAGAAAGAAGAAGGATCAAGTCAAGTCAAGTCAAGTCAAGTTTATTTCATCCATAAAAATGGAAATTACAGTGCTCACATCCGTCTTAATGCCATAAGATAGAGCCATAAATACAAACAAAAATAAAAAACCATAACAGTACAAAATTATTAAGATTTAAATGTGCGTTTAAAGTGCATGTTGTGCTGTCTTACAGCCTGAGGTATAAAGGAGA
>JACXGM010012053.1:0-24381 GCA_016801145.1 Umbra pygmaea
GTGAATCGGTCATGTTGTGAGTGTAATATTGAAAAAAAGACTTGTTTCAAACCGGTGTTGCTAAACGTGGCTAGCGTTGTAATAAGAAACTAAAACAGGAAATAAAGTGAACATTTTAGAAGTTCAAATGGCTGCGTTTTGATATGGTGGGGTAATAGTAATAATCATAATAAAAAAATGTAATGTAGTGCTTTTGGAGTGCCTGGTACTTGGTCAGTGCTACCGCAACAACAGCTTTCTAGGTGGAATCCATGTTTTTCTCCGACTCGGACGTGCAAAACATAATAGAACGCTTAAAGTGTGTAAGTGACGTAATATCCGAGTTCCGAGTCGGATCTTTGGGTTAATCGAACGCAGCATTAGAGTGAATCTGAATTTCTGAACTGAATTTGAAATGTGAGAACTGAATGTTAAAGTATATATTTTTGAATGTTCAGTGCAACTGAATTCAAATTCAAAATATTACATACAGTATCAACTTTATTGTAATTCAGATTCAAACTAATAAATTCAATTTCAAATTGTGCTATTCAGATTCAGTTTTTAAATTCAATTATTCAAGTTAAACAATACAAATTCAGTTTGTGGTGGCACAAATTTCTGCCCATAACCATGTCCATCCCTTCATGACCAAAGTGTATACCCATCTTCTAATGGCTACTTCCAGCAGGATAACACACCATCTCACAAAGCTCACATCATCTCAAACTGTTTTTTTAACATGGCAATAAGTTCCAACAGACCTCAATCCAATCGAGCACCTTTGGGATGTGGTGGGACAGGTTATTTGCGTCATGGATGTTCAGCCAACAAATCTGCAGCAACTGTGTGATGCAATAATTTCAAAATGGACCAGAATCTCTGAGGAATGTATTTCAGCACCTTGTTCGAATTAATGCCATGAAGGCATTTTAATTAAGGCAGTTCAGAAGGGAAAAGGGGGTCCAACCCAGTACAAGCAAGGTGTACCCAATGAAGTGACCAGTGAGTGTGTTTTAGAGGTATTTAACCTTCTCAGGGACCCCTAGAAATCACAATTTTTGTTGTAGCCCTGAACAGCCACACCTGATTGGCTCAACAGCTCGTCAAGCCTTTAATTAATGAATTAGGTGTGCCTACTTATGACTACAACAAAACTGGAATGTCTGGGGGTCCCTGGGGAGAAGGTTGAATTGCTTTGTTCTAGAAGTTAACTCATAGTGAAGGGCTTTAAAAAACATCAGTCCATTATGTGTTCTAAAAACATTTCACTTTTCCTCAGCTCTTCCACTTAAACAATATACAGTTGAAATTAATATATATTTTCCTGTTGATTTGTGAAGTATCTCCAGTAACCTCAAGCAGGCTGAACTAATTAACTACACAGAGCATAGTTTATGCGAACATTGGGACATCAGCGTCTGACTCCCTAACTACTGATCCATCTGATGCACAATAACCTCAAATTAGATCTTCTAAACCTGTCTTGGTTAAACTTCAAACTGCCTTTCATTTACCATGTCCCAATATTTTCCATTCAAAACGTTACCCTGAGCCAGCTGAGATGCATTCTGCTGTTTAGTGTCTGGAAAGAATGGGTGATTTAGCAGAGGAATTCATGAAGACTGAATTAATTTAATGTCATACGTATCCATTCTAACCCCATCCTTTTAATTAGGTTTGTTAGGGTGTAATGGGTAAGGGGAGTGGATGAGGAGTAAAGCTGCCATCTCCATACAGTAATGTGTTAAATAAACCTTGTAAACTTTACAAACCTAATCCTACCTTTAATACTGTAATACCTAATGTTAGCCTTTAACTTAATTGTAATGCATAACCCTAACCTTAATACTTTTTTACTTTAAATTCACATTTTAGCATTACATCGGTAGATTAATGTACCTTAACAAAAATGGAAAGCATGACAATGTTTAAAAGCAACATTTTATTTAGCATCAAAATACTGGTATACTGTAAATAAAGCCTTCAAACTACTAGATAATTTCAATGCAAAGCAATTAGATATTGGCAAAGATGACAGCTTAAGACAACTTTCATCAACATATCACATTCATGATTGTTATTTCAAGCAAAAAAAATAAAAAAATACCCAAAAGGTTATCCTACAAATATTGTTATTTCAATCCAGCAGAATACCATAGGGCATGACATTGTGGAGCATCCAGTAAAAAATCTACTAAGTACATTGTACTGTTGGGACACTCCACCATTCAGTTCCATGTCATGTTCTAAAGCCTTAGAAACAACAAAGTTCCCAAACCAGGTTTACACATGAAATGTTTTAATATGCCTGTTTTTGGCCATTCCAATGTGAATTCTCCCAATATCCAACTATGTGCATACTTTTGTTCATCTCAATACTAACAAAACAAGATATAGCACAGAATAGTCAACAGATTACACACCCTTCCACCCTTTCATTTAGGAGTGTGATCGTTGAATGGTGTCCTTTGTCTTTCAAGGGGCTCCACTGGACGACTCTATACCACTACTGGTTCTTTCTGGTTGTTCTGGCGTTTAACCACAAACACCTTCTGCCCAGACACAGTCACTGTATACACATAGTCCTCTAGCATGACTGGAGAGAAAATGGGGTCTGGTTAGTGTAATTTGGGAACAGCCATACTATGTACATTCGTGGTCAAACGTTTTAAGAATAACACAAATACTAATTTTTCAAAGTCTGCTTCCTCTGTATTGATAATGGCAATTTGTATACACTCCAGAATGTCATGAAGAGTGATCAGATGAAGTGCAAAGTCCCTCTTTGCCATGGAAATTAACTTAATTCCCCCCAAAAAAACAATCGCATTGCATTTCAGCCCTGCCGCAAAAGGACCAACTGCCATCATGTCAGTGATTGATGATAACTGACTGACATTCTTAGGGAGTAGAGGTTTAATGTCTCAAGACCAGAGTGGTTTTGGGAAAGGTTGGGGTACTATGGATCCTGTTCTGTGTCTAGAAGCAGATGTTAGAAAGGCTCAGTTTAATAAAGACGTGGTTGTTACTGTAATTTTGGATGTGGAGCAGATTTATGATATGATGTGGAAGGAGGGCTTGCTTATTAAACTCTATAGCTTGGCATTTAGTGGAGGGTTTTTAACTGGGTGAAGGACGTTCTCTTTGGTAGCTCGATTCAGGCTAGGGTTGGAAGTGTGTTGTCTGAGAGGTATGAGGTGGTGAATGGTATTCCCCAAGGAAGTATTATCAGCCCATTATTGCTTTCTATAATGATAGATATTTTTTCGACAGTAAGGCCTGATATTGGGAGGTCGTTACATGCAGATGAGGGGGCACTGTGGATAAGAAGAAGGAATGTGTTAAATACCACTAGAAGAGTGTCGGAGGCAATAGAGGAAGTGGTCTCTGAAGTGGGGTTTCAGGTTCTCTGTTGGGAAGACAGTGTTTTTTACTAGACCGTCAATCAGGGAAGATTGAGTGGTATGGGAAGAACCTGGAGAGGGTAGGTGTGTTTCGGTTTTTGGGAATGTTGTTTGACAGTCGTCTGATGTGGAAGGCCCATATTGACCAAGTGATAATTAAAGGACCAAAGATACTTAATGTTATAGGGTGCCTTGCGGGATTGGCATGGGGAGCTGATAGGCTAGCATTGAAGACAGTGTATATAGCTTTGTTGAGATCAACATTTTATTATGGTAGCATATGGTTCAGCAGCTCAGTATCATCTGAAAAAGCTTGATTTTCTTCAAGCACAAGCCCTCAAAATCTGTTGTGGTGCGGCGAGAACATCTCCTGTTGCAACATTGCAGGTGAAAGTGGGGGAAATGCCTTTAGAAATCAGGAGACAACTGGCTGTGACATTGGGTAAATCTTTAGGGCCATTGGGTTTCACATCCGACAAGGAAAGTCCTTGAGACGTGCTGGGAACATGAAACGTATACTTCTATGAGTTTTGGATGGAGTTCTGCTGTATTGGCAAGGGAGATGGGATTGCTTGGAAGATACTATAGCCCAACAGTAGTTACTCCTGTTATTCCGCCCTGGTTGTTACATTCACCCGTTATTGATTTGGGGTTGATTGAGCAAGTACGGTCTGAGATTGACAGAGGGGGTCCGGTAGGTTTAGTTACTAAGCATTTCAATACACACTATGGTGCTTCTCTGGAGATTTTTACAGATGCTTCTAAGGCCCCAGGTACAAGGAGAACTGGGGCAGCATTTTGTGTGCCAGAATTGAAGGTAGTGCTAACAAAAAGGACTACTGATAATTTGTCTGTCTATAACATGAAGTTGTTGGCTATTCTGTTAGCTCTGGAGTGGGTGGAGGAGGTGAGACCAGACAGGGTGGTTATTTGCTCTGACTCGTCGACTGCACTGGTTAGTTTGCAGTTATTTGTGCCTCATTGTAGACAAAATATTTTGAGGTTTTACAGTGCCATTATAGCTTGCGACAGATGGGGGTAATGGTAAGGTTCCTCTGGGCGCCGGCTCAGGTAGGTGTGGAAGGAAATGTGGAGGTGGATAAGTTGGCCAAATTGGCTTTGATTCATGATCAGGTTGACCTGGATGTTCTGCTGGGGAAAAAGAAAGCGAAGGTCTTGATTAAGGTACTGGTCTTGAAGAGGTGGCAAAAGATGTGGAACAGGGATGTTAAGGGACGACACTTGTTTAGTATCCAGGGGACTGTGGGGACGGGGAGGCTTTCAAGCCGGTAGAAACATGAAGACACTATACTAACTATGATGAGGTTGGGACATACGCTGCTTCATAGTACATTGAAACTAATTGGTAAACATGGTACAGGAAATTGTGATTACTGCATGGGGGAATCAGAAACAGTGGAACATGTTTTATTTCAGTGCCAGGAGTATGGAAGGGACAAGGAGCGTATGTTAATAGATTTGAGAAGGTGTGGAACGGTAGGGTTAAGTGTATATCTATTGGTGAGTGTAAATTTGGCTCATGTGGTGTTTACGTGTGTAAGGCCTGGTGTCAAGAAAAGCAGCAAAGAAGCCAATTCTCTCCAGGAAAAACATCAGGGACAGACTGATATTCTGCAAAAGGTACAGGGATTAGACTGCTGAGAACTTGGGTAAAGTCATTTTCTCTGATGAATCCCCTTTCCGATTGTTTGGGCCATCCGGAAAACACCTTGTCTGGAGAAAACAAGGTGAGTGCTACAATCAGTCCTGTGTCGTGCCAACATTAAAGCATCCTGAGACCATTCTTGTGTGGGGTTGCTTCTCAGCCAAGGGATTTTGCCTAAGAACACAGCCATGCATAAAGAATGGTACCAACACGTCCTCTAAGAGCAACTTCTCCCAACCATCCAAGAACAGTTTGGTGACGAGCAATGCCTTTTGCAGCATGATGGAGAACCTTGCCATAAGGCAAAAGTGATAACCAAGTTGCTTGGGGAACAAAATATTGAAATTTTGGGTCCATGGCCAAGAAAATCCCCAGATCTTAATCCCATTGGGAACTTGTGGTCAATCCTCAAGAGGAGGGTTGACAAACAAAAACCTACAAATTCTGACAGACTCCAAGCATTGATCTTGCAAGAATGAACATCAGTCAGGATGTGGCCCAGAATTTAATTGACAGCATGCCAGGGCTGATTGCAGGTCTTGAAAAAGAAGGGTCAACACAATATTGACTCTTTGCATAAACTTCATGTAATTGTCAATAAAAGCCTTTGACACTTATGAACTGCTTGTAATTTTATTTCAGTATATCATAGTAACTACTGACAAAAAGATTGAAAGCTGGATTCACACCAGATCTGGCAAACTGGTTGCGTCGGAAGTCCATTCATTTCAATAGGAAGCAATGTGCACCGCTGCGGCAAATCTACCGGAACCGGCAAAATGTGGATGCGGTGTGGCGGCAGTGTCACAAGAGTTGAAATAATCCAACTTGTGCAGTGCTTTGCCGTACGGTGCCAGAACCGGAAGTTGATTTACCTCTGAGAAAGAGCCAATATCATCTATGGGTGTGTGAGATTGCAAGACAAGCTTTGACAGCTCAGTAGATAGTTTTTGTATTGTCAATGAATACTAAACTGAAATGCAATGTTGCCCACCATCTCGTAGATGCGGAAGATTGATTACGATGTTGATTGCAGTGTAAACGTGTGTCTGCATTACGATGCCGTACTGGGATTTTTTGCCGTGTCTGGTGTGAATTCAGCTTAAGAACACTGACGCAGCAAACTTTGTGGAAAGCAATACTTGTGTTATTCTCAGAACTTTTGACCACAACTGTATGTGACATTATGTGAGGTGTGTTTGTCAACACAATGGTTCTCAAACCTCTCCTGGGGACCCCCAACCATTCCATGTATTAGATATATCCCAGCAGTGGCACACCTGAACCAACTTGTCTAAAATGATCCAGCCTGTTGCTGCTTTATGCAAGTCAGCTACTTCAGCACTACAACCTGGGGGGTCCATGGGAGAGATCTGAGGACTACTTATCTAACATACCTGACATGCGTTTGAACGGTGGCTCAGCGGCACCATGCAGTCTGAAGCGACAAGCAGTCCGCACCATCTGCATTATGACCCCAGCTGTGTGCTCGTCATTCTCTAGTTCTCCTGCAGACTAAAATAAATCAACGAGAAAGGCGGGTGCTCAGTATGGAATGAGATGTAGAGGAAGATGTATGGCCGTTGTGTTGAGTCTTTTCCAAGCTGCTACCAAGGCAGGACATGCAGATTGACATGTTATTGTAAACTCACCGCCAACACGCCATCCTCACTTATCACCAAATATCCCAGTTGATCGGGGATCCTCTCTAGACCTTGTGTGAGAGCGCTAGTAGTCTAAAACAAACAAATGACATGGACACTTTTAAAGATATACTTTCACGGCAACAGAGGTGATTAACTAGCTAAGTATTAGCTACTTTCATCAACAAAATTGTTTGGTTTACAGCTATTAGCTAACCATCTTCACACCGGCTTATTATGCAGTCACTAGTACAGTAATGGGAAATGTAATAAGGTGCCCTTTATAAGACGCAACCACCGAAATGCAGTAAAGCATATAAGTGTATGTACTTGCCATTTTATCCTGCTTTGCTTGACTAGGAAGAACATCTGATGCGTTTAGAATTTTTTCACGTGATTTCCACAGCTGATATGACGTCACATTACCCATTTTCTTATATGGCTGGATTTTATAAGGCTAAAGCCATAAATATTCGCGTTACTTACTTTAAAAAAATCAGTTTAAACAATTTCACCTAAATGTGTTTTTATTATTAGGAGACAATGATAATTGTATTTGTGCTTACAATATTATTGATTAATGCACGCTCTTTCGTTTTCACTAAAAGACCAGTAGATGGCGACATGTGCGTTTTACGACAGCTTCACAAAAGCGGAAGTAGCTGTCAGCTGACAGCTTCGTGATCCAGAGGAGACAGCACAATTCAGTCATTGCTTCTCTTTTGGTATTTAAACTTGTAGCAATAAATAATGGCTGGACGAGGGAAGTTAATTGCCGTAATCGGTGATGAAGACACGTGCACTGGTTTCCTACTCGGTGGAATCGGTGAGCTGAATAAGAATCGTAAGCCAAATTTTTTGGTGGTCGAGAAGGAGACAAGCATCGCAGAGATAGAAGAGACATTCAAGTAAGTTACAGCACAATACAGCTCCCTATTCTGAGATGGCCAAATACAGATCATCTGCAACTTTTGGCACATGAAGTGAAGAGTAGATGTTTATGAATATGTAATTAATTTCAGGCTGATAACTATCATGTTAAGATATTTGTGTTCCCAGGCATTTTTGGCCTATGGACATAATTCTACAGTGATACAGCTAGTATTACTTCCTCTCCATATAAACATTATGTTACTCAAGGATACAATCTGTTACAGTATTCTTTTCTGTTAACAGGCCTTCAGTGTAATATAACATAAGGAATTGAGGAAGCAGCTTTGAACATTCACAGTCATTGTCTCTTTAAATTCTTATGTCATGACGCCTCTTTTCCTACCCAGGAGTTTTCTGAGCCGTAGTGACATCGGAATCATCCTGATCAATCAGTTCATAGCAGAGATGATCCGTCACGCTATTGACCAGCACATGGAGTCTATCCCTGCCGTTCTGGAGATCCCATCCAAAGAGCACCCATACGACGCCTCCAAGGATTCCATCCTTCGCAGGGCCAAAGGCATGTTTTCTGCTGAGGACTTCCGATAAACACGTACCACACAAAAAGTCCACAGTCCGGCAAGGACAGAGCTGGAAAAGGGGGATTTTGGACTATAATGATACTAAATATATGTGTGTTATATTGTGTAAATCCATTAAGTAATGTAGAGTATTATACTGGGCTATATTTTTTTCTGGCAAACAAAACAATTTAGATGCTAAATGTTTTGCCAGACTAAAGCAAATATCAATATTGGGATGTATCTACCTGAATTATTTTCGACTAAATGTTTAGCAAAAAATACATTAATTCATCCCTGATTTCAGTAGCTAATGAGTAAATTTATTTAGTTTTCCATATTGAAATAGTATCTACATGCTCCCTGAAATCTCACTTTCTCATACCTGACTAGGGCAGCACTATCCCCCTGACAACACCCTCTCCTGACCCAATGTGTTTTTTGGCAATTTAGTTTTAAATCCTTTTTCTGGAAATGGAACCTACTCCTCTTCATTGACTGTCCATTGATGGTGAATTTATTTTGCCATTAATGCCTTTCCAGGTTATTCATGTTGTGTTAAATGTTATGCAGGTACTGTATCGTGTAGTTGTCGCATACCGTCTGTTTTTCAGATGCTTATTTTCATTTTGTCAACCATGAAATTTGAGCTGAGAACGGTGGGTTGTCTTTGCAATTAATTTAGTTTAACATGTGTCATAGAATCGTGATTATGACTGCCTGTTGAAAGTTCACATTCACAAGTTGTGAATTCATGCAAGATTTAGCGGCCTCTACTGCCCAAAAATACATTTTAGCTATTAATGACAACTACCATTTTATTATTTTTAGTCATTTTGCATTGACAATTGACAATCCTGGCTTGCATGTGTCAGGCTCTACCGACTTACTTGCATGGGAACGGTTTATGTATACATCTGGGTGGGGATCTGCCTGATGATTCAACTTCATTGGCAGAATCCATCCTGATAAGTAAAGTCAAACAATGTCATTCAAAGTTATGAATTTGGAAGTCTCATCAACTTAACTACATAGAAATAGCATATGCTTTTTATGTTGAAATTCACATGCTCAGGCCCCCTAAAGGAACATATAGATCGGTGTGTCCTCTACCCTTTGGGTCTAAAACAGTATAATGTTCTCAGTTCAAAAAAAGTTTTCATTGATAAGCACTGCAAAGTAATAACCTGTTGTAATTTAATGTGAATTGTGACAGCTTTGTTAACTTATACCTTTAAAAAACAAAATAAATTATTATGCTGTGTTAAAAATTATATTTTGAAACAAGTTTAGCACAACTGCTATGAATATGAGGCACTCACTAAAGTAACAAAAAACTAATACCTGTTCATTGTGCTTGGAGGAACATCTTGTTATTTCAGAACAAATCCAAACTTTCATGTTAACCCTAGAGCCTTGTGGCTAGTAGTTAATGTACAAGGATGTTCCGTGTCAGTGCTAATAACACCCCACGAGCCACTGTGCTTGTCTACAACTTTTTCCCAGTGACTTGACAAATTATGTGTTGACGCATGCATGCCAATTCTTTTTTTTCTTCACAAAGTGGTCTTCTGACTAATCAGATCCCTGTTGACAATAAATGGACAACAGATAAGATTTGGGATGCCTGAGTAAAATAAGCCTTTGTTTCTTTGGAAGGTGAGTTCTCATTAAGCCAACGTCACCACATAGTTTAGGCAGAATTTTTTTCCCCAGTATGGCTGTTCCTGCGATGGCCAAGGACAAGCTCAAAAGCTTAGTTCACTGACTTTTTTTCTGAAAGTCCATACAAAGCCCAGTGTATTAACCATGACCTAGATTCAGATTGAGTAGTTTCAACAACTAAAGCCTGACCATGAACTTGATGTGTTATACAGTATGTGGTAGCTTGTATACCAAGATGGATGATGAGAAAGAATTGGCAAATATTTAAACAACCTTGAGACAGCCCCAATCCTTCTTGCTGGACGTGTATGTCCTTGGTTTCTTTTCCATGACCAGGACTGGCAAAGCTCAGATGGCTATATAAAAGATGCCCTCCTAAAATGAACATGTCCAATAACACTGGGGATTTATAAAGGCACCTAACACAGCCATTTCTAGGAACAGAAAGGACAGTATGATCCCTGCCTGGTCTATCGGTGTTATTCTTCTGGGCTGTGTCATTGGACTCCCAGTCCCCTTCAACAGAACCCAGAGGAATACCAGGTAAGACATCACATACTTGTGGAAATATGAGAATTAGGGTGGGATGTAGATATGGATGATAGCTCAGAGTTGTAACCTGTAATACATGCCTTTTTGTCTGTAGAGCATGTGAAAATAAGACTTCTCTCCAACTCAACACCACGGACAATTCGACAGAGTAAGTTATGGGTTGTAATAGTTCAAAAAACTACTAAAATACTTTAAAGATAGAACATTTACATTACAGCTCAGGTCCTTTTCAATTGTTTACAGAATGACATCTTTTTCGAAGACAACTTTTTCAGTTTGGTAAGTCGATTCTTTAAATCCTGAAGACAAAACATGGGCTGGGTTTGTACAAACATGATGTATTAGACAAATCATTTGCTTGATAGATAAATATATTTTACTTAGAATTTGCTTGTCTATATTTTCTTCTAGGTTTCCCACATCTTTCTAGCTTACATCTAATTTAATAATTTAAGCACTGTACCTGTTTAGCTTTTTGTGTCCAAAATTTAATGTATGAAATCATTGTAGAGTATTGTCATGGTTGCATCTAGCCTTTCTTCAGGACTTGATTCTGACTAACATTTCACTTCCCTTCTTACAATCCAGGGTCAGAGGCTGCCCTTTTTCCACCTGTCTGATCTCTAACCTAGGTTCATCCATGCAGGATGGGGATGAGAAGGCAGGCAGTGCCAGTACAGACCCATTTGGAATAGGCAAAAAATGAAATGGCAGAACAGTTTAGACAATTTTATCAAATTGGTTGCCTATCCAACATAAGGCACTGGATATGCATTACAATTTTGCTGTTTGGAGATTTTAATTCTGTAATTTAAAATAAACAAAACAACTAAGTTTTTGCACATTTGGATTATCTATAAGATATGGAATTTATTGCATCTGGGTTGAGTGTTTGAAATCTAAACGGCAATGGTAGGAGGCATTTAAGATAGATAAAACTTTATTAGTTCCTACAAACACATTCAAGAGTACCTCATGCTCATTATTTTCTATTAAACTAAATATCCTTTACTTGTTCTGTCTACCAATAAAATTATTTTTACAAACTGTGAGGCAATATATAGTACTGTAGATGCTTTTTACACACAATTTTTTAATCATAAATGTGTCTTTAGTCTTAACCAGAGACCTACGTACAATGCATTGGCAAGTGATGGGCTAATTGTGCTTACAAGCAAAGGAGGAAGTATTAAAAGTGTGATGTTACCCTCACAAATGTGCTGCTGGATGCACTAATACACTGACCTAATATTGTGTAGGGCCCACCTTTGCTGCCAAAACAGCAGCCCCTTGCGCAACAAACTGCAATGACCTGTGTTCTGACACCTTTCTATCAGAACCACCATTAACTATTTCAGCAGTTTGAGCTACAGTAGCTTGACTGTTGGATTGGACGACACGGGCCAGCCTTCGCTCCCCATGTGCATCAATGAGCCATGGCCGCCCATGATTCCAGTTCACTGATTTTCCTTCCTTGGACCAGTTTTGACAGGAACTGACCACTGCAGACCGGAAACACCAGCAAGACCTTCAGTTTTGGAGATGCTCTGATCCAGTCATCTAGCCATCACAATTTGGCCCTTCTCAAAGTCATTCAAATCCTGATGCTTACCCATTTTTCCTTCTTCATTTTGTCCTCAAAATTGATGTGTTAGAAGCAGGAAAAATGCAGAAGGGTAAGGATTTGAGTGACTGAGCTAGTGAAAGAGATACATTTGAACCCTGTTCTCCAAAGGAGTGACATAAACTAAAGTTTTTGTTTTACATTTACATATTTGACATTCAGCATATGGGTTTATCCAGAGCAATGTACAGTCGTTTCCCTTGAGCCTTGAGCAACTTAGGGTAAAGTGCCTTGCTCAAGGTCACCACAACTTTTGGCCCAGGAATTAAACTGGCAACATTCCTAAGTCTGATTCCAAAACATCTGAACCCCATGGGGGTGTCATAAATATGTCTGGCTTCCAAACGTCTTAGTCATTTATCAACATCAGAAGGTCTGAGAACATAGAAATGAAATGAGACAAAATGTTTACATGAATTAAACAATGACTACAAAAAATAACTGTCTGAAAACAGCCTGAAAACATAGACTAAAGGCTTTCTTGATTGATTATTTGACCACTTAAATATAAAATATGAATCAGAACTCTGTGTCATACATTTAAATACATAATCAGAGATGACACAATAAAGCCGAAAGACTTATTTCCATTGTGGTCCCTATAAAGAGCAGGTGGAAAGGACAAGTGGCAGCAGATCACACATCAATCATTCATCATACATTTAACAAATTCATCCATGTTATACAAAAAATAGATAATGATGACTATGATTAGCACCTTAGCCATGCTTTCATCCTCTGTTTAAAACTACCTATGCTTCTGACCATCTTGAGTGTACCAGGTAACCGATTCCAACGGGTAGTTCTAGCATAAAGAAAATACTGTTTGCCCAGATTAGTCTTAGATCTGGGGTGTACAAAATCTGTTGAGCTACCCTTAGTGAACTTCATTTACTCTATAAAAATAATAGAGAAGTTGAAATAGTTGGGCAAGAAGTTGAAATAGCTATTTTGAGGTTCTTAATTAAAGGTTTGATATATCTCATATATTCAGTGTAAGATTTTTCTGTGTAAATTTCAATGAATTCATTTAAAATGTAATCTTTCCCTGTTTATTTTATAAAGCTAATGAAAGAATCTGTGCTGTGTTCACTAGCCTACATGCTTCTCCAACAAATAGAACATGAATCATATTTGATCTATTCTTAAAAATTCTGCAACATTCAAGATTATTGAAGCACTCTTTTATGCATTTTGTTCATAGACTTACAGTATAGCTTGATACAATGGCATGGATACATTCTTTTGTTTAAATTTGTTTTGTTGCACCACTACACTATGACCAAAATGTAAACAGCATACAGTTGTATGCAAAAGTTTAGGCACCCCTACACATTTCCATGATTTTCATTTATAAATAATTGGGTGTTTGGATCAGCAATTTCATTTTGATCTATCAAATAACTAAAAGACACATCTGATGGGCATCTCTTCCATGAAGTATTTATGCTCATTGTCGTTTGTCTTCTGTGTCGATAATAATTCTTCTGTTACCTGTTTTGCTCCTGTTTAGCCTTCTTGACAAATTTTTGAAGTATTGGCCTGGAATCTTTTTTAGAAAGATAAACCCTCAGTTATTTGCAATTGTCTCCAATCCACTCGCATCGTGACACCCAATTACTAATGCGGGAATGTATCAATGAACTCTTCTGTTTGGGAGTGACAGACACTTTTGTTATTCATACAATTTAAAATGAGTGTCTTATAAAGGAATCCAAGAGTGAATCTGTCAAGAATTTTATAGATCAGGTATCTCTAACCCTGTTCCTGGAGAGCTACCATCCTGCAGGTTTTTAATCCAACACTAAGCATCTGGTCTTATTCAGTTTATCAATCAGCTAATTTTTAGAGTCAGATAAATTGGAGTTGGAGTGAAAAAAGTAGGACAGTAGCTCTCTAGGACTAGTGTTGGATACCGCTGTTGTAGATGATATCTAATTTGCAAAGTAAATCTAATTTGCTTGTGTAAAAATAAAATGGCACATCACATGCAATAGGGCACAGGTGTCCGACTCATTCCACAGAGCGCAGAGAGTCTGTTGTCATTTCTCCTCTGTCCTTGAGTGATTAGGGTGAATGATTCAAAGACCCCGTGCCTAGAGGCAAACGTTTAAATTGGCCATGTAGCTCAGTTGGTAGAGAAATGTACATGCAATGTCAGGTTTTGGATGTTTCATTCCCATGGAGGGCCAGTACAAACACACATGCATTCACACCTATATGTCTGCTTACTGTAATTTAAAGAAGTAAACATAAATAAACAGAAACCAGCACAATAGGTCCTTCTTGGAATAAGTTTGACAGCCCTGCAATAATGCTTTCTTTGGTTCATCTACAGTAAATAGAGCTGGGCAATTCCATTTTAACTTAGGGAACACAACCATTCTATTCTTCATTATCGAGTATTTCCGCCCTACATGTCTGAATTTATTTGCCCATGTAAAGTCCAGATATTTTACTGAATTATTTTTCTCCACCTTCCTCAAACAAAAGCAGAGCTAGGGAGTGACATAAGCTTTATATCTTACCGCGTTCCTATTCTCATCTCTAGTTGTCATGGTAACTCTCCCAGCTCAGCCCCCTCTTAATGTAGGTGACATGATAAAGGCTTGTGTCCCGATGTACGCAATGACTGCAATCACGAGACGGAGCCTCTGTTGGAAGACCGGCATCTTTCTTTGCTCCTTTAACTCAGAAGTTGTGGCATGACGGCATAATTAACAAGCCACAAATACCTGTACAGGTTCTACCAAATAAGTGTTGAATTGTCTTTATATTAGCTGCTAAATAAAAAACAGGAATGCATTAATAAAACATTGAAGCCTTCTACTTGAAACACCTTGGCCTGCATGGCCCTTAAAGACACCCTGTAAAAAATAGTAACTGATAAATCAATGTGAAGTAACTTAAGGTAAACAAACCACAAGTGCATACTTTTGACTACTAGCCTTAGGTGGGCTAGGAGAGATGGACTGCAGCCAGCAGTGAGTGATCTTGACTGGATTCTGTTACAGTACAGAGTGTTAAACTGCAGTTAGACTACTCAACACACAGAACAGAGAAATTTATCTCTGGCCTAAACCACCTGTTTGATGGTTAGATAACTACACAGACTATTATGAATTATTTGAAAAGAAACATGACCTGTTTTGCCGGCAGAAATCAGCCTTTTCAAAGTCTCTGAAGTCAGTGACGCAAAATGTAAAATTATGTCTCCACCAGGGGGAGCCCACACCTCACAACCCAAGTAGACAGCAGGATGATGATAAGCCAGCTCAGTTAAAAACAAAGCTTCTCCTACGATACTTGAATGGATATTCAAACCAATGCACTGCAACACAAAGGATATACCCTGGCATTTATGTGATATATAACTGAACCAGCAGCCTTTCTCCTTGAATCACAGCATTGACCCACAGACAAGCCAGGACAGAATGTTCTCAAATAGTGTGCCTTTGTGTTGAGGTAAACAGATCAATGGCAATCCTATATTGTAACACAAGGAATTACAGTAGAATTGTTGTCCCAAATCTGTGAGGTGCCATGTCAATTCATAAGTGCACTTGAATGCTCAAATATATTTTAAATGAGAGACTCCTTTAATATCTAGTCTGCTGAGGCTTACTCGGTCATCTGAGGGCCCTAGCAGGACAGCAGGCTGCGCTCTGTCAGATAAATGGTTGCCATTACCCACCCAGACACTCCTACTGAGGGACAGTAGTAGCCCAGGCAGCCAAATGTCACTACTGCTAGATTCTGCGGCTCTAAATTAGGGAGAAGTGGGCTTAGAAATGTTATTACTTGAATGGTCAAAGCACATTAACTTAGTTGGGAATCCCCATGCATGTAAGTTGGTTTCTAGGACAGTGAAGGCTCTGCATGGCAGAGTGTCACTTAAGGTATTTCCAAATGGCCTAGATCTGACCTCCACCCAGACTTTTAGACATTCAGTGTACGCATACCTCTCACATCTCCCACTGACCGTAAATCTTAACTCCATCTGTAGTTTCCCAGACCGTCACTGTCACATCTCCAGGAAAACAGTCTATGTGTAATGGTGTTTCTAGGAAACAGGCAATGTGTCTGTTAGGCTTCTTAGAATCTGCTTGGTGATTGTTTTCCCAATCATTGAGAGAATTAGATTATCCTATTGACATAAACTGAGATGACAAACAAAACTCTCGTGAGCACAACGAATGTCTGTCTCATATGCTCTTAACGCGGCATAGATGTGTGAATATATAAATGTATGCCTGACTCAAGCTAACACTATACATCTACTTACTTAGTGAAAATGTGTACCACTTCTTAGAATGACAGCAAGCCAACATGGCAAATCATTATCATCAACATAAATAAATATAACTACACATATACAGGGCAGCTGACGGGGGGGACAACCGGGAATGTTGTCCCGGGCCCAGTCCTGAGATTGGGCCCAAATTTTGTTTTTGCACAGTCATTTTTTTTTGCAGGGGTCTCTAAATGTGGAGTTTGTCCCGGGCCCACAGATTTCTGTTGGCGGCCCTGCACATATATCTACATGAGTCCCTATCTCAGTCCATTAAACGGTATCCCCTTCTGGGACACCATTACAGAACCCCCCTCAAGGGCCACAGCCCCAGAAGCAGCCAGAAAGAAAAACAGAATCTAAAAGAGCACCCCAAAAAGGGGTGGGGAGGGCAGAGCCACCCCCCATATAGTACCGAATAGTGCCCCAAATCTACACATAGTGGCGGTAGCTTTGGGCCCCATAGACAGGACAACATACACAAGATGGTTACTTTACGGTAAGCGTATATGAATTATGAATTAATTAATGATTTGTGCATTACTTCATTCCATTATATCTTATGAATCATCAGGAATTTACATGATTTCATAGCCTCTCATTCATAGGGGCGCAGATGGCTCAGTGGGTAGGGAGTCAGACTTGTAGTCAGAAGGTTGCCAGTTCGATTCCCGACTGAGCCAAATGTCGTTGTGTCCTTGGGCAAGACACTTTACCCTAATTGCTCCCAGGTCGTTGCTGTAAATAAGAAACTGTTCTTAGTCAACAATAAAGGTTAAATTAAAAAAAAAGACCTCATGCATGAACAATACATCAACTAAAGCATTAGGTAAGGTGGGTACATCATTATGCACAAGTTGTGTTAAAATCAGAACTTGAGCAGTGTTGACCACATTTCTTTGCAAAAAAATAAATAATCATGATCATGCTTAATAAATCATAATTCATAATGATGTGCCCACGTACCTAATGCTTTAGTTGTTCTGTTCATGTATGAGGTCACTAATGACAGCCTAGTATGAACACATCAATTCCTGATGATTCATAGGATATTAAGGAATGCAGTAATATATAAATCATTAATTACATAATGCATAATAATACATACATGAATTAATTCATGCATGAATTCATGATAATTCATTTACCCTCACCGTATAGTGTTACAAGTGTTATTGTAACCAACATCACACACACACAAATGTAATCTAATTTGATAGAGCAGATTGCTTCCCTATTGGAAAGAATAATTCTGTATATTTGTAAGAGGAGTGAATTTACTCAAGAATCAATTTGTCAACTGAAAGCCTACTGTGATATTGCGCACAGGTGTCCTAAAAAATTGGCCCATGTGACGAGTAGCACCCTTTAAAGTGAGAATGGTCATGCGCTTCCTCTTGTCAGTCCATGTGTTGTTAATGAGCAAAAAGATCTGCTCAAAAGGAGACCTACATTTTTTAACAGAATCTCCCTGCTTTTAAAATGTGCAAACATGCTGACTTGCTGTTGGAATTCCAATGAGCGACCATCCCAGTTGCGTACGCCCTCACTGATGAGGTCTCGTCGAGCAGCTGGGTCTTGTCAATGTTGCATTTGTTTAATTTTATTAGTCTTTCTACATGGGTTTAGTTAATGATCGGGCTATAATAAGACCACGCCGGCTATGAAATTGCTGACAACTGGGACAAGTTCATAGTGGTCGGTGTAAACCGAGAGATTTTAGTGTCCCGACAGGCTGTTGTCGAGACTTGGGACACGCAACTCAAAGTTGTGACTGCCCCGTCAAACCGGGACGTCTGGTCAACCTTCCCTAGCGAGTAGCTTCCAGTGATATGCTCCGCTGGTGTAATGCGCTCAATGAGGAGCACAGATTTTGCCTTGGTAGACCACACCACTATATCGGACGGAGAGATGTAACAGTGATCTCAACCGGGAAACAGAGCTGCCTGTCGAGATCGACTCTCATGTTCCACTCCTGATCAGGGGAAAAAGACCTAGTTGATGTGGTTGTGGTTCTCTGCTGGTGGTACCCCTTTGCTGTCCCGTCGACACCCCTCTATCACTTTGGCTAGCTTTCTCAGGACCTGGTAGTGGCGCCATCTGTAGTGTCCCTGGAAGAGCATGGTCTAACAGCCTGACAAGATGTGCGTTAGGGGTGTTAGAGGAAATCATTTGTGAACTTGAGACTCACCGGAAATCATTTGTGAATCAGTGAACAAATCTTTTTTGTGAACTGAATCAAAAGATTTGTGTCCTCCCTGGAAAAAATTAAAACACCCCTCACTAATATACAATAAACAAAACACTTACAGATGTGTGCAGGCAACTTAACCATGGGAAATAACTAAGGCTCTAGGGCTAAAATGGACAGAGGTAATGTGCGTGTATTGGAGAGGGTCAGCATGTACAGTGATCTGATAGAAGCTCTGACAGACATGATTTAAAAGTAGTGAGGAAGACTGTGTTCACAAGTTTTAGAGAACTTCGTAAATTGTTCAAGTTGCTAGCTGCTGTGAACTGGAATAAGTTGCTGCCAAAGGAGGTATTGGCTTTTAGTGTGACTAGGGAGTTGTACCTGCTTGAGCACAGGTTGCAGGTGGGTAATGGTGAGAAGAGTGTTTAGGTACAGAGGGATTTTGCGTAGAAGTAACTGGTATATAAGGTGGGTCAGGTGTCAAGTGTGTAGTGAGGGTCAGCCCATGGTGTAGCCATGACCAGCTCAGATACCGGATTGCATAGCAGAGAGGGTCGTGTGGGATTTTAAATTGTTGGTCATTTGTTTGCTAGAGTTTCAAAGACTAGAAAGACAGGGCAAGATGGATATAGTTCTATACCATGGTCAAGAGTGTCCTGCTGTTTGAAAAGGGGAATGACCGTGGCTGTTTTCCAATCTTTCAGGATCTTTGAATATATGAGAGAAGTTAAACAAGCTAGTAATAGGAGTCGCAATGACTGCTGCACAGAATTTTAGAATGGGTTCAGGTTATCTTCAGGTTATCTTTATTTCTAAGGGTCTAGATTTTGCAGTTCTTTCAGAACATCAGCTAGTTGGATTTGGGTGAAAGAGAAATTGGGGGGCTAGGGTGTGGTGCTGCAGGTTGTGGTGCTGCGGGGATCTGGAGCCATTGGCTGGGGTAGGGGTAAAGCATGGCAAATGGCTTTTATGATAGTGTAGGTGATAGTGTTACCTAACTGTAAAACAGTAGAAAGCTGGTTAGCTAGCTATCTATTATAAGATCCAGGTATGACAAAAGATTTCACCAAGGGTGAAGTGAATTGCCAGAAAGTACGCATAGCTCTAAGAGGTAACTTGATGAAAACAATAGGTAAAAAGTTAATGAATAGAGAAGAAAAACATAATGTACAGGTATACACTAGATAGATGCACCGGGATCAAGCTACCTAATTCTCCTGAAGTCACTCAAGAGCTATACCAACTAGATAGCTCCAGTTGGTACAGACTGAACAATATTCTGTCATTGTGGTTTTCATTTCAGAATTATAACACAATATATATGAACACAGTCTAGCCAGCCCAGTAACAACCATGGCAAACAGCTAGCCTATTTATAAAGTAACAATAGGTTACATTACGCTAAACATTCAATTAATTTCCACAGACATGATTTGTTCTCAATACTAAGTAAGTTTAGCCTGGAAATCCAAACCCAAATCCAAAATATTAAGGGTTTGGTACTGATTAATGAAAATGGTCCAACTCGAGGGGCGGCACCAAGCATGCATTTGAAAATCTCACTGCACGCAATTGGATAACACTACATAATATGACCATCACAACAACTGAAGAGCTAACTGGTAGATTAAACTCTTGCAATATCCGCTCGGGAAAACAGCAAAAACGTCCTTCTTGCAAAGGAATGATTCGAGCGCAATCTTCTGTTCCTCTTTTAGATAAGCCAAGTCTAACTTGTTTATTGTAGCGGCTAAAGCCATTTCAAATAACTGGTGTTCATCTGAAACATCTTGCAATGTTGCGCTGTCATCATCTGTTTAGCTCGCCACTGGCCTGCTTATATCAGATACACCAACGTTATTGGTGCAGCTCGGCTACAAGGGCGTAATTAATGAGCATCGTTACTGAATGCCAGAGTGACTCGCTGAGCAAATTCAAATTGTGCTCTCGCGAGAACTCTGGATTTCCAGGGTAAAGTAAGTTGAATACACTTACTAATGTGTCCTTTCTGTCTAGCTGGCTTTGGTTATTTTTGCCATTTATTTTAGGAATATTTAAGTATGTCTTCTGGCTCAAACATCTTATCTGGAAAGTCTTAGTTAACAGACTTTTTGTTTGGCACCTTGTCTGTTTTGCAACATAACGACTGATACAAACATCGCAGAAAGACATGATATACCTTAGAAAATCAAGGACAACCAAAGCTTGTACAAAACCGTAAGGCTTGTGGTGTGATCGGTATAACAGGGACACTTATTTTCACAGCAGAAAACATGCTTATATTCATTTTTCTATCTCGACTGTCCTTTCAATACATGCTGTGATGTACAGTCGTGGTCAAAAGTTCTGAGGATGACAAAGATCTGAGAATTAGAGCTTGAGATTTCTGCCCGACCCCGATGGGACCGATCCTAACCCGTCGGGTTCGAGTTGATTCGGTCTAAATTTCTCACATATTTCACATAGGCACATCGGGTTAGGGCCGGGTTCGGTCTGTAAATGTATTACGTAATAAAAAATATATAAAAGCATACTTTTATATTGCAACCTTTTTAGTAGCTAACTTGGATAATTTAAGCAACTCCTATCTATCTCAGTCAAATTGTTTCCTGTCTCTGCCCTTTTTCCCTCTCCCTGTGACTGATTTGTTGATGGTATTTAGAGAGAAATACGAAATCGCTTCTGGCGATAACAGTTTGTCGGCCAAGGAAAAGAAAAGTCGGAGGTGTGGAAACACTTTGACAATGTGCATGGTCAAACTAATACACCGGTGGGTTATGTGCAATATAAAAGTTGCCACAGTCTTTTTAAGTATGAGAGCATCCCAACTGAACTTGACCTGTCTCAAAATGAAAGTGGAGACTGCTTATCACGAATCATTCCTACAAATGCTGTTTTAAGAATTTGCTTATACAGTGATCAATTAGTCAACTTAGAATATTAATATTGGGTCTTGTCATCCATATCAACATTTGAAGAAAAATAAAATAAAGGTGTAGCCTAATGGTCTCCCCTAGAGAGAGATAGGCTATGGCCTAGAGAGATACAGTAAGTGGTTTCTCTCCTGTGTGTACCATTTCATGTTTGTTCACTGCTATTCAGGCCCATTCACTGCTTTCATTACCCATTACGATCACGTTTAGTCTAGCATCTGTGTCAAATCATGTAGGCTAGTATCATTGTCCAATAGATCGTTTCCAATTTAATCTAAACCAATCTAATCTATCCCAGCATTCATTCATTCACAATTTTTTCTTGTATTTAAGTCTGTCATTGTTTAATGTTCCAGTCTGTGAAGTTGTCTTTGTTAAATAATATAGCCTTGTTTTTACCACACGTGCCTTTTTCATTTTGTAAATGTTAAGCTTTAATAAAACTACGGTTATTTTCGCCATTCCTTGTAAATTTGTCTTCAATCAAAATGTTGGGCTGTAAATCAATTTGGGCTTCAAAAAGCTATCAAGGTGCTGGTTCGGTCTCGGGTTCGGACAGATCTGTGTCGGGTTCGGTCAGTGTCGGGTTAACATTTTCAGGACCGATTAAAGCTCTAGTTTAAGATTTAGGGAGTTTCTTGGCCATAGACCCAAAATGTTTATGTTTTGTTCCCAGAGCCACTTAGTTCCTCTTAAAGGCTTCGCTTCACTGTGCATGCACATGCACTCTCAGCTGCCTGCTGCCATTCGTGAGCAAGCTCTGCACTGGTGGTGCCCTGATTCCGCAGCTTAGGAAATGGTCCTGACACTTGCTGGACTTTCTTTAGTGCTCTGATACCTTATTCACCACAATGGAATGCCTCTCCTTAAAGTTCTTGATGATCTGATAAATGGTTGATTTAGGTACAATCTTACTAGCAGCAATATTCTTGCCTTTTCGTGCAAAGCAATGATGACTGCACATGTTTCCTTGCAGGTGACCATGGTTGACCGAGGAAGAACAATGATTTCAAGCACCATCCTCCTTTAAAAGCTTCCAGTCTGTTATTCTAACTCAATCAGCATGACAGAGTGATCTCCAGCCTTGTCCTCGTCAATACTCTCACCTGTGTTAACGAGACCATCACTGACATCTGGCCCTTTTATGGCAGGGCTGAAATGTAGTGGAAATTTTGTTTTTGGGATTAAATTAATTTCCATGGCAAAGAGGGACTTTGCAATTCATTGCAATTCATCTGATCACTCTTCGTGACATTCTTGAGTATATGCAAATTGCCATCATCAACACTGATGCAGCAGACTTTGTGAAAAATTGTATTTGCGGCATTCTCAAAACATCTGAACATGACTGTAGTACCTACAAAGGATTTTGCCAAATTTGAAATCTAGCACTCTCTCTAGCCAGGTGAAACATAGCTCATTGTCCTACAAATGTCTGGGAGAAGCTCCCATTACCTCTGGATCGCTGTATCGTTGTATGCCCCTGTAGGGCTTCTACCATATTTATTCTAGTCTTGTAATGAATGGTTTATAAAAACTATACATTGTGAAAGAATGAGTGGGCCGGCACTATTGATTGCAGCATGGTTTCTCAGAAAACACTTGTTATCTTAGCAGGAAACTTCTGCCTAAATAGCTTCTATGTGACAGTCACATTATAATTGTTCATGGTTGATAGCCTATTACTTAAAAACATTTTCATAATTAATCCTAGGTAATTATTTGTGATTGCTTCAGACATTCACATTATTTATTCTCTCCTGGAACCCTACAAAAGCACAACGGCACATGGACAAATTAAAACATCTGTCAGATACTCTAAAGAGATTTTGTTCAATCACACATTTTTATCTATACAGATTATCCATATCACTGTGGGAATGCATATCTGCAATCATAAATTGTTAGGGGCAAATTACACCAGAGCATCTCTAATCACTTCAGTGTTAGGCTGCTTATTAACACCTTTCATCACACATACCCACTTACACATGCACACACATTTTACTATCCTTGAGGGGTCCCTACAATTATTTCCATTCAAAATCCTATTATTTTGTTTAAATTGGACAATGGCTTAGATTACTAGCTGCAAACATTCCCTCACCCAATAATCTTTCCTTCATGTCTAAACTCAATCTAGCCCTAATGACAAAACCTAAACCTAACTCTAATATATATAATGACTGAACCTAGACCTAGATCATGACCACCTTTGTTTCTTTGTCTTTGTGAGGATCTATCCCTGAACCACAAATAAAATAACCAATTTTCTCTAGCCCTGGCTCTAAGCCTGACCATAACTCTTAAACTTAACCTAACCATAACCATACCCTGACCTTAACATCAATAACCTAACCCTTATGCCTAAAATTAACCTAGCCCTGTTGCCTAACCCTAACCGGTAATGCCTAAACCATATTTCTCTAACGCCATCAAGTGAGGAGCAATTTTGTTTTCGATCCTTGTGGTGACATCTGGTCCCCGCATGTACACAAAAACAAGGATTTTACGCACACACGCGGACACACACACGCACAAATCATTTTACGGTTTACACTACAGTTGCAATTTGTCTTTCTGTGCTGTGCTGGTTTAAACACCAGGTCATTCATTCTGCTTTATCACTGCCACTCTCCTTATCTACAACCGGAGGTCAACCTGGCTTCACACTGAAGATGAATGATATTGTGTATATTTTAACTTGGTTGCATGTGTGTGTGTGTGTGTGTGTGTGTGTGTGTGTGTGTGTGTGTGTGTGTGTGTGTGTGTGTGTGTGCAGTGGCGGGCCGTGCATTTTACACCTAGGCCTTCACTATCTTCCCAAAATGAAAACGCATTATAATAACCTCACAATGACATTCTAGGGCTATAGGTTATTGTCATTCGGCATATAATGCACCCCATATTCATAGTAAAGATAAGTTTATTCCACTCGATAAAGGTTATTTAACACGAGGCTCAACACCTATG
>JACXGM010012054.1:0-24500 GCA_016801145.1 Umbra pygmaea
CTCTCTCGACTTCAGCTCCATCGATGTGTATGGGGGCAGGGCCCTTCCTCTGCTGCTTCCTAAAGTCCACTATCATCTCTTTTGTCTTGCTGACGTTGAGAGAGAGGTTGTTGCTCTGGCACCAGGTAGCCAAGGCTCTAACCTCTTCTCTGTAAGCAGTCTCATCATTGTTGGAGATGAGACCTAGGATGGTTGTATCCTGTACATTGTCCGGTCCTCTCTCAAATCGGGCATAGGAGCAATTTAATTCCTCAGCCAACATGGTCCTACATGCTGTCAGTGGTTCTCTGCCGCCCCTGAAGTTGGGTATATGATGCACACCCTGCCACGTGTGCCATGTCCCTAAAAATAAAGTGCTCCTCGTCCTTCTCCTTGTATGTGGATTTGACTGATTTTATCCCTTTCTTGAGGTTGTGTCTGGAAACAATGTTCAGGTCTTTATTACCAGATCTAAAAGCTGCATCCCGGACTTTCAGAAGAGTTGGACCTCCTTATTTATCCATGGCTTCCTGTTTGGGTAGACACAGATGCGTATATTGATGGTTACACTTTCCACGCAGCATCTGATATAAAAGAGCACAGTAGATGTTTATTCGTCCAGGTCCTGAGTTCAAACCAGACTCCAGTCAGGGCTTTGAAAGTAGTCGAGCAGCTGTGAGGATGCTTCCTACGGCCAGGTTTTAACCGTTTGAATAACAGTTTGTTGTCTCTTAATGATGGGGCAGTATGCTGGAGTTAAAAAAGCGACAGGTGATCAATCTGTCCAATATTAGGAAGGGGTGACGCTCTGAAAGCTTTTGGGATGTTAGAATAGACTCAGTCCAATGTGTTCTCCTCTTTGGTGGACCATTTAACATGTTCTTGGAATCTTGGAAGCACAGTCTTCAAATTTACATTATTAAAATCACCAGCCACAATATATACCCCGTCAAGTGTTTAAAGATCAAGATTAAACTTCCAGAGTAAAATAAAAAATTACAAAAAAATACAGTTTCATTTCAGAGAGACCTCTGCCGCTGCAGGATGTTAACATCCTTGCTTTAATTGGATGTAAAACGTACTGATTCAAATCCACGCAATAACGTGACTCCAGGGTCATTGCTAATTATGTATTTTTGTTACCGCTGTCACCCATCCCCGCCCCCTTTCACTCGCACTCCCAAGAAAGTGAGCTGTGGTTGTCTGGGAGCGGGAGAACATGTCTGCAAAATCTTCAGTAATACAATTCGGCTACAAAAATCATAAAGAACATATTTGTAAAACAACATCCAGAAGAAAGCATACAGCTTCTTGTAAATACTGCAATGCTTTGATTTCAGAGATAGTGGGGACTGCTTCAAACTTTTATCGTCACTTAGAAAGGAAGCACAGAGAAAGGTAAGCTATGTTTAAGAGTGATGTTAGCAAAGCTGGCTAGCTAACGTTAGCATCCTGCCTCGGATGGGGATTGAAAACCGGTTCTAACAGAGCCATATATAAAGCCATATTTATATACAGCTCTGGGTTGTAAGTTTAATGAACCATCGATATTGTATGCCCTCGACGTTAACGAGTCCTCTTATCGATGCTCCTGCTCCAAAGTGATTTTTTGTCCCACCATTGTCTTATGTGATCGATGAGTAATGTAGACAAACTGTTGCGCGTGTGTAGCTAATGTTAAGTTACATCGACCTTAGCTAATGCCAGCTGCATACAGCTCCCGACATTAAAGCTAGGTGACCCTCCCGCGTTTGGGTGAGAGAGCTAACCTAGAGAGAGTGGAGACTGAGTAATGCGCCTCAACTTATATGAGAAATGACTAAATTAAATAGGTTATTGTATGGCACATGGCACGCTACTTTTAGAGAGCTAATCTTTAAGTTCCAATTTACAGTTGCAGATCAAATATATAACTTTTAACCAGCACACTCTCTCTGGCTAATACCGTATCAATCCTTTAACTTCCTTGTGTACCTATTGGAAAAATGTGATGGACAAAATACCATTGATTTATATTGTGTTTTCTTTTTGAAGAAACTGCTCCCAATTAAATCAATGTTGTACTTTTATAAATCAGATACAGTTAGGCCACTGACCTTCTGACCTCTTTGTATTAGATATCTTTTGTTGCTTTGATTACACATGAAAGCTATAAAAGACTCTTACTTACAATAGTTGTTCCTAAACATCAACATTTCACATATAATTACTGTATTCATTACAATACACAGCTTTACTTCATTTTAAATGTTGAATGTTTTGCATTTTTTTACACATTTAGCTATGTGGTTTTGAAAAAAAAGGATTGTTGTTGGTTTAAAAACAACATAACTTTATGTATTGTTTATAAAAGGCAGAGAAAAGTGAAGATTTTAGTGATGAACAATGAATAATTTTTTTACATTCTGTACTAAATGATGGAAGTCACCCAGGAGTATTGAATAACGATGGTTAAGTTTATTTCAGCTTTCAGTGTTTAATATCTGTGTTTTTATGGGAATGTGGATCTTTCAGATCAATTTGAGAAGCTCTTTTGATCATGTTTCACATTTTATTGTGTCATGTAGTGTGGGGCGATTCTCGATAGATGTAAATATCTCAACTCCAAGTCTGGTAGAGACTTTGCAAGCTTCAAAGCAATGAAAACATCAGCAGGTGCTGTGTATGGATCACAAGTTCTGAGTATGTTAATCTTTTCATGATATCTAATTTTAACATTTGGTTGATTGATTCTAGTATTGGAAATCCAGGTCACAATTTCCCTGGCTGGCCACTGTTTGTCACCAGTTTATCGGCGTTTCTTGCCCTTCAGGTATCCATGGTAATCACGTGACTGCAAAGTATGAATAGAAGTCTATGGAATTGGTTGCTATGGTGCTCTAAATCTTTGCTAGGGTGTGGCTTGATAGCTTCACAATGATCCTGAGATACTGATTGGTTGTCTGAGTGAAATTAGCCCACCTTGTCTCTGACACTGTGATACAGAGTTATGTTCAATACAATATCCATATGCAATTTACTATAGTAGGAGAAACACATGCATTTCATAGCCATCCTACACTATAGTAAGTCAATGGGAAATATTTGGGCAGCTCTTGCCCACCAGGGGTGCAACTGTTACTCCATTGTGAGGTATGAAATCCTCGCTCTGAGCTATGACTACTCATAATTTGTTGCAATGCAAAGTCAATGGGACTTTTACTGCCACTATTTCTAGGGCAAACATCTTACCCCGATCACTTATAAAAGTCATAGCACACCTCTTCTTAATAATCTTCATGATTTGACGCCTCACTCATGGATCTGTGACAACAGCTGCGGGACGAGTAGCGCGCCAAATTTTTACATGGATTAATATAAATGAAGCCTTTGGCAAACATTTGAGACATAAGGCTTACTATTAGTATTAACACACGTTGTTGCTCCAGGCAGAAGTAAGTGTTCTTGGTCACAACCTTGTAATGTTCGATTCCCACGGGGGACCAGTGAGATGGCTATCAATGTACTATGAAAATGTATGTTAATGGGAACTCACCCAAGTGATAAAATGGGATGAAATGGCAGTCTATATTCTTACAGATTGTTTCTGTCCAGTGTCAGATGTAACATAGGTGCAGGGCAAGTGATATCCATGGCATCTCTATCACAAATCTCTCAGATCCTCTGAAAAAGAAAGGTTTGCCTGACTGTCGACTCCAAGTGGAGCTTTTACTTGCAAACCATCCCTGGAAAGAAGAATAGCAGTGTTGTTATGCAGCTGAAAATTGTGTCCAACTGAGTCTGAGCGCTCCTTGGCAAAAACAACCCCAGGCTGATAAGCATTGTATCTGTAAAACAGAAGCACACAGTGAATAAAAATGCAATATATTTAAACTATTGCATTTAACCACCTATAGATTAAAATATAACAATATAAAATGTATACATACCTAAATTGCTGGTACTGCTTGATCTAAAATGTCTGACAAAGTGTTAACTCTGGTCTTTCTGAAGCCCTGCTTGATGAAGCCAAAACACCAATCAGGGGCAAACTTAGTGTGGCCTGATATCAGGAAGTGATGGTCCAGACAATGGTGGAGCTTGTGTATGGTCTGCCAGGCACAATACAAGAGAACAAACTTGTTCTTGTTTTGTCCACTGCAGTTGTCACAGTGTAGGTCCACACGTGTCTCCCCAACTCCATATCTGTTGAAGACATTATACACGAAGTTGATAACTGCACTGCTGCCCTTGCTGGATGACATGCCCTCATCTATTTAATGATTTACTTGTAGACACCAAACAACCCACACTGGGGTCAGGAAGTACATGGGACCTGGTTGCATTGGGTCAGAAGAATAGTGCACCTGTTGGAAAAGATAAGAGGATTAGAAATAACATCAGACCCAAATGAAGGTATTTTAAGGTGATGAATAAAGGAGAAAGAGTTCCTTACCTGTTGTGCCCCCAAAGCACCCTGAATGAAGACAGCCCAACTGCACGTTGCCCTGCAATACACAAACACAAAAATATTAAATAAATAAATTTAGTCGCAACAATGTTTGTGCTAAATTAAATAACATGTAGCTAATGCTTTACATACCATGGCTTCCATGTAGAGACGCCAGATGGCTGCTTTTGTCACATGTGATGGCAACAGCTTTCCACAAAAGTATTTCTGTCCTGGGCGGCATCCAGGTAATAATACTGCATTATCCTCTGAGTAGTTGTTCTGCCCAGGGTGGCATCCAGGTCATACTATTACATTATCCTCTGAGTAGTTGTTCTGTCCTGCGTGTAATCCAGGTAATACTGCATTATCCTCTGAGTAGTTGTTCTGTCCTGGGTGTAATCCAGGTAATACTGCATTATCCTCTGAGTAGTTGTTCTGTCCTGGGTGTAATCCAGGTAATACTGCATTATCCTCTGAGTAGTTGTTCTGTCCTGGGTGTAATCCAGGTAATACTGCATTATCTTCTGAGTAGTTGTTCTGTCCTGGGTGGAATCCAGGTAATACTGCATTATCCTCTGAGTAGTTATTCTGTCCTGGGTGAAATCCAGTTAATACTGCATTATCCTCTGAGTAGTTGTTCTGTCCTGGGTGGAATCCAGGTAACACTGCATTATCCTCTGAGTAGTTGTTCTGTCCTGGGTGGAATCCAGGTAACACTGCATTATCCTCTGAGTAGTTGTTCTGTCCTGGGTGGAATCCAGGTAATACTGCATTAACCTCTGAGTAGTTGTTCTGTCCTGGGTGGAATCCAGGTAATACTGCATTATCCTCTGAGTAGTTGTTCTGTCCTGGGTGTAATCCAGGTAACACTGCATTATCCTCTGAGTAGTTTTTGTTAAGGTTCACAACTCGGTGCAAATCCTCATGCTTCAAGTGTAACTTCAGCTTGATTGAGTCTATTTGATTGGAGGCATGAGACAGTTCTTCTTGTAGGACTGGTGAAGAAAAGTGAGGCGCACCCTACTGATTCTGAAAAACAAACACAAAAATATTTTGTATTAGCCAACATTTGGGTCAGCCACTCCTGTATTATATTCTGACTGAGTATTCAAACAACTATGCCTATTGTTTAGACATTAATTTCCTAAACAATGCCACATGAATGTTAGTTAGCTACTTGTAATGTGTTTCAATCTATAGCTAGTTAGCTAGGCTAATGTCAGTTTACGATAGGCCCTTGTCTAGCCTACCAGCTATCAACTAACATTTGGTTTTGTGCAACAATAAAAACACATGTAAAAAAATCAACTGAAAGATATCTGAAATAGGCAGTTTACAATATTTTCTAAATTACAAAAGTTAGTTTGGTACTTCAAACGGTATATTTCAAAACGTAGCTAGTTAGCTAGGCTAATGTTGCTACCTGTTTACCGATTTGCCTCTATCAACTAACATTTGATTTTGTTTAACAATAAAACATACATTAAACAGGCAACTTAAATTTATCTTAAATATGTAGTTTATTGGCTTAAGTTTATAGGCTATAGGCTAGCTAGCAATGAATAGACAGTAATAGATTTAGATAACCGTCTAAATCCTTAACAATGTAAATCTTTAACATACTTCAAAACATAACACAGGCTGAAACAACATAAATAAGACAATAACACATACCCATAGATATGAAAGGACTCCCTACACACTGATACTCCATGTACCATGTATGTAGTTCTCTGTCGTTCACGTTTTGTCTGAACACTAACATGGTGGCATTTTTTGTCATCCTGCTCATGCTAATAGAAACAGTGTGTAACATCCAGTGGTGGAAGTAACAAATTACAACTACTTCCGTTACTGTAATTAAGTATTCTTTTTGGGTACTTGTACTTTCATGAGTATTTTTTCAAGTCTGTAATTTTACTCTTAGTTAAGTAGACATTTCACTATGTAAAGTACTTCACTACTTTTTAAATTACAATTCGCTAGTGAGTAGACCTAAAATTAATGATATCCAATTAACTGATATTTCAGTTAATTCACACAAAAGGGACAATGAAAAAAAGGGACAATGAAAATCAGTGATCAGGGCGGCCAATCCGAGTGAGTTCTAATCCAGCATCACAGACTGCTGTCATACTGCTCTCGCCTACACGTAGCTGTCTGACGCCCAAATCACACAGAATCCGTCATTGCATATGCGTAACAACGGAAGTCCAGTCATTTCAAATGAAGGAGTCCGCCAGTGATGCAAAGACGCATAGCGGAATGCGTTGGATTGCGGCTGCGGTGCATTCGGTTTGTTGCATGCATTGGATTTTTCCTACTCGTGCGCTAAAACCAATGCGTTAATCAAACCGGATGTTGTGTCTAGCTAACACTTGCTAGCTTTTCAAAACGGTGACAAATTTGGTATAGCCAACACTTATAGTTACTGACCTGCTAATTCAATGTCTTTCGAATTCCTCTTCCAAGCATATTGTTTTTGATTGATGCGTCTGTAGACATTTGTTGTTATATCAAAAATGGCAGGATACCCGGCGACCGCTGTTATAAGTTTCTCATCCATTTTTACATGCGCTGTGACACACTAGACAATGCGTAAATGAGGCAAAGTGCTTTGCATCAAAACTATGCATATGCGACGCAACTAGCGGATTCTGTGTGATTTGGGCATGAAAGCAGCAAACCGAAACTCCAAACAGACGTTAAGACTGAAATCATGAATGATAATCCTGTAAGTGATTTGATTATGTTGATCTCTCCATAATTAGTTATACTATAATATTAACAGTTTAATATTATATCCTATATCAAAAGTTGCAATAAGTAAGTAGATACCCACTGTAATGATTAGAAGAGTATGTTTGTCAATGTTTCCTGCTAGCTTTCTGGGTATTGAAGCCAAATGTGCTAGCTAGTGATGTGCGAATTCTGAACGAACAAGTCGTTTCAGTGAACTTGGCGTACTGCTGCTCTAAAAGATTTGTTCATGGGAATCACTTCTGCGCAAGTTATGGGAATCACAGAGATTTTGCCTAGAGGTCACACAGAGTTCAGTCAAGATTTGCTTTCAACTCCCCTCACGAGCATTAAAGAATATCCGTCTAAACAGTCCTACGCTCAACAGAAATTAAGAGATTACAAATGCAGTTTGGTGAACACAATCCAATCAGCAAAGAGTTTGTATGACATGCCAGGAACACTTCTACACAAATTGTGTATTTTCCAATACAAAAAGTAAAATTATTAGCAATGAAGGTTATTTGTGTTACTCCTTATGTTAGATTATGAAAAGTTGGTTTGGATAGTTAATAGTAATAAATTATTCTCTTTATAATGGAATGTTGGACATACTAATTAAAGCATTTCAATTAAATTTGTTTAAAATTTGTTTTACAAAATACTTTACTCATCAGATTGTGCTAAATGTTCCTTTCCCTCTTCACAATGATGTGCATTAAACATGTTAACCAAATGTTTTGAAATATGTTAACCAAATTATACAATAATAGACAATGTAGCCTAACAGAATAATAATAGAATATAGCATATTACAACTGAGGTAATCTTTTAAAGCTGTTCATATTCATATCACAATGTGGTCACATGTTGAGCTACCTAAATAAGTCAAGTAATAACTTAACTCATAGTGGCTGTGTCACATTTTAATGTAGTCAAAGGTAATGATGGGCATAAGTTGACAAAGGTTTACTTTATGAAGACTAAATAATTTACTTATTTTGAAAAAAGGATGGTTAATTTGTTTTTTGTGCTGGAAACATTAAATTCAGTGCTATTATAGAAAACTATATAATGCCATCATGAGATAGAGATATAATTAAGCAGGAGAACAAAAATATTAATTAAATGATTCAGTGAGTCAAAAGATCAGAATTTTTTATTAAATGAACTAAATGATTCAGTTCAGTATAAGGATTCAGAATGTCCATCACTACAGCAGACCTAGCAGCTAGACTAGTTATTCAAAGCTAGCTTTAACAACCTACTTGCCCAGTTAATGAAGACGTGTCTTCAAGTCTGTGAGTTGATTGAAGTTAATTTGATTTGAGCATAAATGAGTGTGTACATGAGAGCTTGGTAAGATACCTAGGAAGATAATCATGGAGAGGAAGAGGAAAAAGAAAGCTCATCAACTTCTTTCAAGGGTAAATTGTGCTGATGACAAATTAGCTGTTGTTGAGGTAAAATGTAGATTGGCTTAGTGAACATTGATTATTAACAGCTGTCTTCATGAAAACGTATTTAATATAGCCAAGGGTTTTACCATATTTTAAACAGTATTTTGCACCTCAGAGTACAGTTATAAAGGCCAGCTGACCACAGCTCAGCCCAGTCCAGTACAGCCCAGCTCAGATCAGCTGAATATATTTCAGCCAATAAGCCCAGCCAAGTACAGGGCATTAATTCAGGTTCAAAGTAGTTTTGCTGAATAGTTGTCATCAGATTGTGCTACTTTTCATTCTTCGAAATGAGACATAACAGTAAAACATCTTCATTAACCCAAATCAAATTAAACAATACCCAAATAATACAATAGCCTATGTACTGTAGCATAACAAACACATAGACAAATAGCTCATAAGTCATCGTTAAAAGAATTTCATGTTCATATCTTAGCATAATTATGTTGTAGGCTAACTAAATAATCAAAGCAATAATAACATGCCACTGAAAATGTCTGTTTATGGCCCTGCCCTAGACGAAGGTGTATTAAATGTCTGTGTATGGCCCTGCCCTAGACAAAGGTGTATTAAATGTCTGTGTATGGCCCTGCCTTAGACAAAGGTGTATTAATTGTCTGTGTATGGCCCTGCCCTAGACAAAGGTGTATTAAATGTCTGTGTATGGCCCTGCCCTACACAAAGGTGTATTAATTGTCTGTGTATGGCCCTGCCTTAGACAAAGGTGTATTAATTGTCTGTGTATGGCTCTGCCCTAGACAAAGGTGTATTAAATGTCTGTGTATGGCCCTGCCCTACACAAAGGTGTATTAATTGTCTGTGTATGGCCCTGCCCTAGACAAAGGTGTATGAAATGTCTGTGTATGGCCCTGCCCTAGACAATGGTGTATTAAATGTTTGTGTATGGCCCTTCCCTAGACAAAGGTATATTAAATGTCTGTGTATGGTGTATGTTGGATTTATCTTCCTTGTTTGCCATAAGTACTGAATATTAGTACAGACATTGTTAACATATCTACAATCGTGTCCACCCCACGTCATGGGTCATAGTGCCTTGCGAAAGTATTCGGCTCCCTTGAACTTTTTGACCTTTTTTCCACATTTCAGGCTTCAAACATTAAGATATGAAACTGTAATTTGTGAAGAATCAACAACAAGTGGGACACAATCATTAAGTGGAACAAAATTTATTGGAGATTTTAAACTTTTTTAACAAATAAAAAACTGACAAATTGGGCATGCAAAATTATTCAGCCCCCTTAAGTTAATACTTTGTAGCGCCACCTTTTGCTGCGATTACAGCTGTAAGTCGCTTGGGGCTATATCAGTTTTGCACATCGAGAGACTGACATTTTTGCCCATTAATCCTTGCAAAACAGCTTGAGTTTAGTGAGGTTGGATGGAGAGCGTTTGTGAAGCAGTTTTCAGTTCTTTCCACAGATTCTCGATTGGATTCAGGTCTGGACTTTGACTTGGCCATTCTAACACCTGGATATGTTTATTTGTGAACCATTCCATTGTAGATTTTGCTTTATGTTTTGGATCATGGTCTTGTTGGAAGACAAATCTCCATCCCAGTCTCAGGTCTTTTGCAGACTCCATCAGGTTTTCTTCTAGAATGCTTTTCTTCTGGTGAAGAAAAGCAGGCCCAAACCATGATGCTGCCACCACCATGTTTGACAGTGGGGATGATGTGTTCAGGGTGATGAGCTGTGTTGCCTTTACGCCAAACATAACATTTTACATTGTTGCCAAAAAGTTCGATTTTGGTTTCATCTGACCAGAGCACCTTCTTCCACATGTTTGGTGTGTCTCCCAGGTGGCTTGTGGCAAACTTTAAACAACACTTTTTATGGATATCTTTCAGAAATGTCTTTCTTCTTGCCACTCTTTCATAAAGGCCAGATTTCCTATGGACAGACTCGCCCACCTCAGCTGTAGATCTCTGCAGTTCATTCAGAGTGATCATGGGCCTCTTGGCTGCATCTCTGATCAGTCTTTTTCTTGTATGAGCTGAAAGTTTAGAGGGACGGCCAGGTCTTGGTAGATTTGCAGTGGTCTGATACTCCTTCCATTTTAATATTATCGCTTGCACAGTGCTCCTTGGGATGTTTAGAGCTTGGGAAATCTTTCTGTATCCAAATCCGGCTTTTAACTTCTCCACAACATTATTTCAGACCTGCCTGGTGTGTTCCTTGTTCTTCATGATGCTCTCTGTGCTTTCAACGGACCTCTGAGACTATAACAGAGCAGGTGCATTTATACAGAGACTTGATTACACACAGGTGGATTCTATTTATCATCATTATATCATTTAGGTCAACATTGGATCATTCAGAGATCCTCACTGAACTTCTGGAGAGAGTTTGCTACACTGCAAAAAAAGGGGCTGAATAATTTTGCTCGCCCAATTTGTCAGTGTTTTATTTGTTAAAAAAGTTTGAAATATCCAATAAATTTCGTTCCACTTCATGATTGTGTCCCACTTGTTGTTGCTTCTTCACAAAAATTACAGTTTTATATCTTTGTTCGAAGCCTGAAATATGGTCAAAGGTCAAAATGTTCAAGGGGGCCGAATACTTGCGCAAGGCACTGTACATCACGTGTTCTATTGATTTGCACTGTCCCCTTTGAAAAATAAAGTAAATTAATGCCATAATTTCCATATATTTGTAATGAATACTCCCAAGGTATGAAAAGAACAATGTTTATTATAAACAGGTATGTTATACTTCAAAAGCAAAGGCACAAAGGACATTCCAAGGCAGAATAATTCTCAAACAGAGCAGGGGTCAGGCCAGAATATCAATATAAGAGTATTGGCAAATGTACAGGGGATAATCCAAGGCAGAATCATAAACAAACAAAGCAAAGGTCAGACCGGAAAAACAATACATGAATATAAGGCTCAGTATGAAACAAAAAGTACTTACAATACCTCGCAAAAAGGCAATGGAGTGTGTGTGTCTTATATGCTGGCTGAGTGAGAGCAGGTGTACTGAATTTGGATAATTGAGTCTGGGTTATGGGAAATGTAGTTCTGAGTAGTCAAGAATAGGGAAGCTGTAATTCCCAGGGAAGAGGAACTGGGAAACGTTACAATATTTTGATTAGTTGATTATAGGACATCAATTCTCCAGCCTCATTTATAATATAATTTACAAAGATTATTCGTTTTTAAACATTTTTTTACTTTTAATTTTAATAGCCAACATTTCAATTGTAATAATAAATAGATAAGCAGAAAGAAGGCACCCTTGCTTCACTCCTATTGACAGTCCAAAATCCTGGGAGACGTAGCCGTTATTAATTTACATACACAGCAGTTATATTCCCGCCATTTCATCCAACCCTCATGAGTGGACACAATCTAGACATTGATTTTCTAAATATTTACATGATGTGTACTACTTCATGTAACAACTGACTATGTTCTCATTTACATGGACTATTTAAATCACATTTGAAAGTAGTATATACATAGCTAGAGTAACCTCACCATTCCTGCCGCCAAAACGTATCCTCCTCACCAGCAGCTCTATGGGATTTTAGAGGGGGGACACGTATAGTAATAAGCAATTTATCAAGATAATAATACATTTACAAATGCCACAAATGAGAGATATCCCAACTACATGTTGTAATCCTTTAACTTACAGACAGACAAGCATTCTCTTGGGCTATACCAATGGTTTATTTGATGGAGGTCTATTGAACAAGTCCTGGCAGATCTACAGTAATTGTGTTAAATAAAACAAATTAGTATGGGTCGTTATAGATACACGCGCTAAACCACATTGTGTGTTTAATGTCAACTAGCTAATAAGTTGAAAAACAAGCACCATTGAACTAGCTTTTTGGTTACCTAGCTAACAGCTATGTTATCAGCTAAGTCTCTTACCTTGAAGTTGTGATGTGTCCATTCCTACATTCTAACGTCATTACAATCCCATTCCGGTTGACTATGGTAAACCAGAGGTTCCAAAACCTCTCCTCGGGCTTCCCTAGACATGCCAAGTTTTAGTTTTAACCATAAACTAGCACACCTGATTCAATTAGTCAATTACACATTAAGCCATTGATTGATTTAGGTGTGTCATTTCAGGGTTAAAACAAAAACGTGGCCTGTATGGGGAGACCTGAGGAGAGGTTTGAGAATTCCTGCGGTAAACAATTCCATTGCATGACGGGTTGAATAAAAATGACCAGAACACATAAAAATGACCAGAACAAATGACCAGAACACATGTCTCCTGATTGCGCGTTGATAGAAGGTAATTGTAACGTTCCCCAGTTCCTCTCCCCTAAGAACTAAATCTTCCCCTTCCAAGATTGCTCAGAACTACAATTCCCATAACTCAGACTCAATCACCCAAATTCCATTCACCTGCTCTCACACAGTCTGTATATAAGACACACACATACCATTGCCTCTCCGCGAGGTATTGTAAGTAATTCATTTTTCTTCCTACTGAGCATACATATCTTGGATTGTTATTCTGGCCTGACCCTTGCATAGTGTATTACGAATTCTGTCTTTGATTATCCTCTGTACCTTAGCTTGATCTTTTCTGACTGGTTGCCGATCATTCTGTCTGTCTGATAGCCTGTTTCGTGTACCCACCTCTAATTGTCTTATTACCTGGATTTTAAACATTGCCTAGATTTGTTTATGGACCTCTGCCTGTCTGACTGCCTGGTTTTAGGTACAGTACGTTTACGTTTACTCCTGATTTTATATTTCAATAAACACTGTTATCCTTCCTAACTGGTCTGGGAGTAATCGTTATAGAATACCTTGCCTAAACAATGGCTAGGAGGGAGCCGTTTTACAGTGGCTGGGTCCAGGAGGACCTGCCATGGGACCTATTCGACGCTTCCTATGAAGCATTTTGTGTAGAGCAAACGGCCATAGATGGCGACTATGTATTGCCTCGGAGAGTCTTTGAGACTCCCAGTCCCAGTTCCAAGATGGCTGCTCCCAGCCCCAGTTCCAAGATGGCTGCTCCCAGCCCCAGTTCCAAGATGGCTGCTCCCAGCCCCAGTTCCAAGATGGCTGCTCCCAGCCTCAGTTCCAAGATGGCTGCTCCCAGCTCCAGTTCTAAGATGGCCGCTCCCGGCCCCAGTTCCAAGATGGCCACCAGCCCCAGTTCCAAGATGGCCACTGGCCCCAGCTCCAAGATGGCAACCGGCCCCAGCTCCAAGATGGCCGATCCCAAGAGGACTACCAGCCCCAGTTCCAAGATGGCCAATCCCAAGATTGCTACCGGCCTCAGTTCCAAGATGGTTACCAGCCCCAGTTCCAAGATGGCCGATCCCAAGATGGCCACCGGCCTTAGTTCCAAGATGGACTAGATCTTTACTGTGTTAAGGAAAGACCCAGAAGTGGATGGGGACTATCGGGAGTGGATGAACCAAGGCGGCCAAGCAATCAGTGAACATCAAGATCTGGTTAGCCAGTTCTTTTCGTGGAGAGCCGGTTTTGGGTCACTTAAAAAGGAGGCTGAGACATTCCTGTTGAGGCGGCTGCTCACCCAATCCCCTCATCTACTGACCTGTTTGAAAGCTGCCGTGGCCCCTCAAGAACCTCTATCTTTCTTTGGGGCCCCTCGATGTCCTGTCAGGACCCTGAGAGCCAGGGTTCAGACACCTATAGGCCGGGTGGGAAAGGTCTCCACCATGCCCAGTCCACCAGCAGAGGTCGCCCAAGTTCTCGACCAGCAGAGGTCGCCCAAGTTCTCCAACCAGCAGAGGTCGCCCAACTTCTCTGACCAGCAGAGGTCGCCCAAGTTATCTGACCAGCAGAGGTCGCCCAAGTTCTCCGACCAGCAGAGGTCGCCCAAGTTCTCAGACCAGCAGAGTTTGCCCAAGTTCTCCGACCAGCAGAGGTCGCCCAAAATCTCCGACCAGCAGAGGTCGCCCAAGTTCTCCGACCAGCAGAGGTCACCCAAGTTCTCTGACCAGCAGAGGTCGCCCAAATCTCCCGGCCAAAAGAGGCCGCAGTTCCCGCTCCTTGGCCACAAGAACCTGCAGTTCCAGCTCCTCGGCCACAAGAGAATGCAGTTCCCGCTCCTCGGCCACAAGAGGCCGCAGTTCCCGCTCCTCGGCCACATTAGGGCGCAGTTCCCACTCCTCGACCACAAGAGGCCGCAGTTCCCGCTCCTCGGCCACAAGAGGCCACAGTTCCCGCTCCTCGGCCACATTAGGGCGCAGTTCCCACTCCTCGGCCACAAGAGGCCGCAGTTCCCGCTCCTCGGCCACAAGAGGCCGCAGTTCCCTCTCCTCGGCCACAAGAGGCCGCAGTTCCCGCTCCATGGCCACAAGAGGTCACAGTTTCTGTTCCTGGCCACAAGAGGCTGCTCCCGCTCAAGCCTCCCTGTAACAAGAGGCCGCTCCCGCTCAAGCCTCCCTGCAACAAGAGGCCGCTCCCGCTCAAGCCTCCCGGCCACAAGAGGCCGCTCCCGCTCAAGCCTCCCGGCCACAAGAGGCCGCTCCCGCTCAAGCCTCCCGGCCACGACAGGCTGCTCCCTCTCAAGCCTCCAGGCCAAAAGAGGCCACTCCCGCTCAAGCCTCCCGGCCACAAGAGGCCGCTCCCGCTCAAGTCTCCCGGTTTCAAGAGGCCGCCCCCGCGCAAGCCTTCCGGCCACAAGAGGCCGCTCAAGTCTCCCGGCCACAAGAGGCCGCTCCCGCTCAAGCCTCCCGGCCACCAGAGGTCACTACCCAGTCTCGACCACCAGAGGTCGCTCCCGCTCCGCCTCGGCCACCAGAGGTCGCTTCCGCTCCGCCTCGGCTACAAGAGGTCGCTCCCGCTCCGCCTCGGCCACCAGGGGTCGCTTCCGCTCCGCCTCGGCCACCAGAGGTCGCTTCCGCTCCGCCTCGGCCACCAAAGGTCACTCCCGCTCCGCCTCGGCCACCAAAAGGTTGCTACAACACCATCAGTCGAGCCTGAGCCTTGCCTTGTCCCCGAGCCTGAGCCTTGCCTTGTCCCTGAGCCTGAGCCTTGCCTTGTCCCCGAGCCTGGGCCTAGCCTTGTCCCCGAGCCTTAGGCTTGCCGTGTCCCCGAGCCTGAGCCTTGCCTTGTCCCCGAGCCTGAGCCTTGCCTTGTCCCCGAGCCTGAGCCTTGCCTTGTCCCCGAGCCTGAGCCTTGCCTTGTCCCCGAGCCTGAGCCTTGCCTTTTCCCCGAGCCTGAGCCTTGCTTTGTCCCAGAGCCTGAGCCTTGCCTTGTCCCCGGACCTGCCCTGCTCCCCAGGCCTGCCCTTTTCCCTGACCTAGAGCCTTCCCTTGTTCCTCCTCCAGTCCCTGTGCCATTGCCTGTTCCATTTCCTGAGCCTTTCCCGGTCGCTGAGCCTGCCCTTGTCCCAGGGCCTGCCCATGTCCCAGGGCCTGCCCATGTCCCTGTGCCAGTGTCTGTCCCAGTCCCTGTGCCAGTGTCTGCCCCTGTCCCCGTGCCAGTGTCTGCCCCTGTCCCTGTGCCATTGTCTGCCCCTGTCCTCGTGCCAGTGTCTGCCCTCATTTTTCTTCCTACTGAGCACATATAATTGGTCTGGGATTAATCATTACAGTAATTTCAGGCTTGGTAAGATCTTTGTTGAAATTATGGTTTCAGGAGTCAGGTAGTGGTTGATAATAGAATGTTTAATAAAGTACTTCTCATTATGGAAACAGGGTCATCTCATAACAAGGCAATCAAGACTTGTTGGGAAAAATGCCCCAAATGATCACATGAAACTGGGTTATATAGCCTTAGCATTGTTGTTCGCACACCTCCTAGAAGTATCTCCTCAGACCCATGACTGTCTCATGCGAGCACATGTGCTGGTCACCTTAACTTCTGTCTTAGCGTCTAATCAACTGGTCTTGCTAGTTGTTTATCAAATTACTCAGTAACCCTTATCTGTCTAATGTCCTGTCAGTAAAATGTCCTGTTCTATTAGTCTGAATGGCATCCACATGTATTAGACTTGTGATGATATATGATACTATATGATACAAAAGATCATATAGTTATAAGCAGTCCAATATATAACAGAGTTATAAGCTATAAGTCCTAAGCCATAAGCTACTGCTTATGCTGATGTTATAATATAAGAACTGTAAGGGCTCTCTCTCTGTCCTAAGTCACTCTTGGCCTCGCTTCCTTGTCTACTCTCCTAAAGGAAAGTCTTATCTGGCTTGACCCTGAATCTTCTCCCTGTCTGTCTCATATGTCTTAGAATCCTCCAACAGGCCCCAACTATAGCTGTACAACTCTCTCATCTAGTAATACCATTCTAAACTGTTCAAACTGTATTTAAACATGATTATATAAAATCTACTTCCCAACAGCATCTATCATCTGCACATTCAGCACACTGGAGAGATTTGAAAACAACCCTATTGGTCACCGTCACACCGTCACACATTCACACCGTCACAAGCTCACTGCTGGGGTTTTCAGGAAAGAGGGGTTCTGATTTGACCTGACAAATGTAACCAGCATCATAATATTAACTAAACCATAAGCCAGTAACAAATAACTCAATGGATTTGGCTAACTGTTGCAGCACAAAGATACACATGTTCCGCCATACTAGCCAGCTACTGTTTATAAGTTAGTGACTTCTTGCTATCGTTTTTAGAACAATGCATTATGTTGTGGCCATGATATGTCACCCAGTCCTGTCAACTGTTCTGTGTGGGTGTTTTTTTTTGCTCTCTGTCTTTTCTGTACAGGAGGGGCACTCATCAGGACATAATCATCACATATCAATGACCCCTCCCCCTGGTTATCTGGTACACCTGGTTTCAGCATTCATCTCTCTTCAAGCCTTTCTGTAAATAATGTGTGCCACTTTGTCTGCTCTATCTCTCTGGTTAGACTGCTCTATCTCTCTGGTTAGACTGCCAGTGACTAAACCCTATGTTTGTGGTTTGTGATATTTTTTATTTGAGTGGTTGTTAGACAGGCCTATTTTTTGTGTGGTAGATTGTTTATATATCAGTCTTGTGCATATTCATTAATTTGGCAATCATTACTTTATTAATCATTACTTTTTTAATTATTTGTTCTTTGTTCTTCCTAGGGAGGGGAACACTTGGCAGGGTTAGGCCAGCCGTCAATGAACATAAATCACCCGTAGTGTAACTCCATTGTCTAAACACACCAGGTTAGATCTGTGAGGTCCACCCCCTGTACTTTTGGTTAAGGCATCTCAATCAAGTGCCAGTTTAGTTTGTGTTGTGTGTAGGCAGTTAGGAAAGGTTAGGGGTGGGTGTTAATAATATTATTATTTCATTGATTCAGAACCCCACAGCCTCTTCTCCCAACCAATTTTACCGTGGCTGAAATAAAAGTCCTTTGTGAAACGGTACTTCCTTGTTACCTGTGTCCTCTCAATTTGATCCAATACCGCTTTAGCTGACCGCAGGGTCAAAGCAAAATAAATTCAATGTCTATATCAAGAAGCAATTTTATGACATACTCACATACTATACTTGAAAGTACAACTGTTACCATCAGTGTAGTAGGTACTTGTAAATCAAAGCTTTTCTTAGGTAGAGTGTCAAGACAGACTTCACATTATGAAAGTTATAAAACATGACTTGTAATACTATAATGTCATTAGTAACTAGTTTGGTGGACTGCCCTCTGGCCTGGGATCCCCCTTCTGGCTAGGTGGTGTTCTGCTTATGGTCCATGTTGCCTATGGCTGTATTTGGGGATGACAGGATCGCTAACCCCCCCAGTCCTCTTTAACCCCCCCAGTCCTCTTTAACCCCCCCAGTCCTCTTTAACCCCCCCAAAAAAGATCCTGGCCCTCCAGAGGGGCCCCGTGGCCTACGGAGGAGATGAGGAAGCCCCCGGGACAGCCCCAGGGTAGGGGGAGCTGCCGGATTGGGAGGCAGTCTCTGAAGTGGACATTGGTGAAGGTCTCCCTGAAGTGGACATTGGTGAAGGTCTCCCTGAAGGTGGACATTGGTGAAGGTCTCCCTGAAGGTGGACATTGGTAAAGGTCTCCCTGAAGTGGACATTGGTGAAGGTCTCCCTGAAGGTGGACATTGGTGAAGGTCTCTCTGAAGTGGACATTGGTGAAGGTCTCCCTGAAGTGGACATTGGTGAAGGTCTCCCTGAAGGTGGACATTGGTGAAGGTCTCCCTGAAGGCGTCAGCCAGACTGCTAGCATCTGTCCCTGGGGGTGGCGCTGGACTGATGGCATCCCTGGCGGCTGGATGGCTGACATCTCAGGCAACTGGAGTCTCGGACAGCTGACATCTTGGGTGGCTGGATGGCTGGTGCCAACTAAAAATGACAAAATAACAAATTTAAAATGTAGGACATCATCCTGCATAAAACAAAACATTTTGGAGTTGGGATATAGCTGGGTTTTAAAAATGTATAGAAATCTAGTTAGAAATGGGTACAGCATTTTGATGTTGACTTGTTTGTAGGAGTGGGGGCTTGACAATAAGCAATAAAGCCTTATTCATCATGGTTTATATGCTTTTACACATACAAAACAAAAAAATATACATACTTTTTTGGTATAAATATTTAATAAAACATAGGGTTCAATGACCCAGGATGTTTGATTTCATTCTTCCATGTTGTAGCCATGGATCTGCTGAGTCCAGAACCATAAGGCACCTCACTGTAGGTCAAAGTATGACCTTTCCAGAGGCCAAAAAGTCAACTTTGTGCCAGGCAGACCTAAGCCCCCCCTTAAACCAATCACCATTGTGCTGTCACTTTTTTTTAACTGACTGCACTGTCCCTAACTAGACACAAAATGTGTTATTTTAACACATCCTTTCTGAGAGTGTATCATAGTGTAAAAAGCCTCACAGTGTGTGGGAGGGGGAAGACTAAACATGTACAGTGAACAGACAGAAGCTCTGACAGTCATTCTTTGAAGGCAGTGAGGGAGAAGGTGTTCCCAAGTTTCAATGATTTTTGCTGTAAACTGGAAGGAGTTTTGGCCAGAGGAGTTGTGGGCTTTTGGGGTGACTAGAGAGATGTACCTGCTTGAGCACAGGTTGTGGGTCATTAAGGCACTAGTGAGAAGTAAATTTAGGTATGTTGGGTTTTTGCATAGAGGTGACTTATAGATGAGATAATAACAGTGAAACAGGCGTTGGGGCTTATGATTCCTATGAGAAGCCTCCGGGGGTTAGGTGAGGAGATGCCGACACACACGCTTCATAAAGCACGGAGATATAGTCTTCCATTAAAATAAAACAACGGACCAGATCTTTACTCTCGCATGTATGACAACATTTTGGACGCCGTGGGGCAGAAAGCGCTGGCTAAAACTCCCCTTTGGTGTATCTGTTGCGCCAGAGCTGTATCAGAGGAAGCAGCATGAGCTCCTGGCTGGCTTAAGAGGAATTGAGCCCATAGCGGATGACATCCTAATAGTGGGCTGTGGGGACGCAGAGGAGGAGGCCATCCACGATCATGACACCAATCTCACCGCGCTGATGGACAGATGCAGACAAGTGAAACTGAGGCTGAGCCTAAAAAATCTGCAATTCCGTGTTAAAGAAGTCCGCTTCCATGGCCACGTTCTGTCGGCGGAGGGCCTCAAAGCAGATCCTGATAAGATCAGAGCGGTTCTGGACATGCCTAACCCCACAGACACAAAAGGCATTCATTGAACAGTGTATATAGCTCCATTACCCCACTTATATAACCTCATCATCATCCTCTTGATTGTCATGTTTCTGTTTAAACCAGTTGGTAGTCATTCCATTCATTGAACAGTGTATATAGCTCCTGTTGGGGCTTCTGATTCCTATGCAAAGCCTACGTGGGTTAGGTGAGGAGTTGCTGACACACACGCTTCGTAAAGCACGGAGATATAGTCTTCCATTAAAATAAATTAAGTTTATTAGTCTATACACTCCTTCTATAAGGCTTCATAAAGCACGCACGAAGATATAGTCTTCTATTAAAATAAATTAAGTTTATTAGTCTATACACTCCTTCTATAAGGCTTCGTAAAGCACGAAGATATAGTCTTCCATTAAAATAAATTAAGTTTATTAGTCTATACACTCCTTCTATAAGGCTTCGTAAAGCACGGAGATATAGTCTTCCATTAAAATAAATTAAGTTTATTAGTCTATACACTCCTTCTATAAGGCTTCATAAAGCACGCACAAAGATATAGTCTTCCATTAAAATAAATTAAGTTTATTAGTCTATACACTCCTTCTATAAGGCTTCATAAAGAACAGAGATATGGTCTTCCATTAAAATAAATTAAGTTTATTAGTCTATACACTCCGGTTGACTTTTCCACAAACAAACAAATTAGGATTCGAACAAAGGTACGATCAGCATATAATGACTGAAAAGCTGCGGTCGGAAAACTGTTGCCCTTCTCCATCCAAACCACTCACAGGCCCTTCCAATCATCCATTTAAGTGCTGCCTATCAGCCACCTCATTACAGATTAAAAAAGGAGAAGTTCACTAAACAAAGTCATACTTCCTATCAACAAAATGTGTACATTTATAGTGCATCAAAACATTATTCATTAATTCAAAATATTCCTTTTATGCGTTTTCTTATTTATATGATCTGGCTCCAACAAGTGTGTAGTAACAAAAGTATTTACTGAGAGTCCTTCAGGTGCCTTTTGGCAAACTCCAGGTGGGCTCTCATGTGCCTTTTACTGAGGAGTGGCTTCCATCTGGCCCAGAGGCATCACTGGCGGTAGGGCCGGCGCATTCACCTGGCAACACCGTGTGGTGTTGGGAGCACAAGCTCTTTGGTTTTCTCTACCAAAAATAGCGCTCGTAATTCATTGCAATAATCATAGTTAAATCATTGCATAGACAGTTAGTGGGTCCATGTTCATGTGTTGCTAACATTAGTCTATTGTTGGATGAAACTAATTTCTAGTGAATGTTTTACAAATGCAATTGTGTATTCACATGAGACACAGACAATATATTCAATCAATATGCAATCACATGCTCTTACATGTTTCTTTACACACCATACAATTGCATTTGGTTACAATTCATTAGCTTTGTAGTTACTTCACAAGGATTATTGCGGTTAATTAAAACGAGCACTATTGTTCTGAAGAGAGAACTGGGGAGTTCGTTTTTGCCGGTATTGTGTGGTGTTGCCGGGCGAACGCACTGGCCCCACCGCCGGCAATGCCTCTGGTCTGGCTACTCTACTATCCAGGCCTGATTGGCGGAGTGCTGCGAAAATGGTTCTTCTTCTGGAAGGATCTCCTCTCTCCAAAGAGAAATGCTGGATGATCAATACTACCACCATGTCGAGAAGAAGACGAAGATGAAGATCAATACTACCACCATGTAGAGAGGAAGATGATGATCAGTATTACAACCATGAAGAGAAGAAGATGAAGATCAGTATTACCACCATGTAGAGAGGAAGATGAAGATCAGTATTACAACCATGAAGAGAAGAAGATGAAGATCAGTATTACAACCATGAAGAGAAGAAGATGAAGATCAGTATTACCACCATTTAGAGAGGAAGATGAAGATCAGTATTACCACCATATAGAGAGGAAGATGAAGATCAGTATTACCACCATGTAAAGAGGAAGATGACGATCAGTATTACCACCATGTAGAGAGGAAGATGAAGATCACTATTACCACCATGTAAAGAGGAAGATGAAGATCAGTATTACCACCATGTAAAGAGGAAGATGAAGATCAGTATTACCACCATGTAAAGAGGAAGATGAAGATCAATACTACCACCATGTAGAGAGGAAGATGAAGATCAATATTACCACTATGTAGAGAGGAAGATGAAGATCAATATTGCCACCATGTAGAGAGGAAGATGAAGATCAATATTACCACCATGTAGAGAGGAAGATGAAGATCAGTATTACCACCATGTAAAGAGGAAGATGAAGATCAGTATTACCACCATGTAGAGAGGAAGATGAAGATCACTATTACCACCATGTAGAGAGGAAGATGAAGATCACTATTACCACCATGTAGAGAGGAAGATGAAGATCAGTATTACCACCATGTAGAGAGGAAGATGACGATCAGTATTACCACCATGTAAAGAGGAAGATGAAGATCAGTATTACCACCATGTAGAGAGGAAGATGAAGATCAGCTTGTAGAAGGTAAGATGAAGACAAAGGTCTGTGGGTGTGAATAAAAGAAGAAATATGAATGTGCAGTTCAGCTTATGTTACGTTGCTGAAATGAGAGCAAACTACAAGGGGAAACCAACATTTCAAGGTCATGCTGTTATAAAGTTAATGAAAAAGTGTTGCTTTCCTTCCCATGCTCATTTGTACGTTCAGTCCAGGTATAACTCGCTGACTATTGAATTACTCATAACATTGCTAACTGAATCAAAACCCAATCTTGAAATCAAGCCCTTAAAATACTGAAAAATAAAAATACAGTATGTTAATGCATGCTTTGTTCTGTAGTGAGAATCAAAACCACAGACGCATTGTGCTCTTAACCCACACACGTGACACCGTGCTCTTAACCCACACACGTGACATTACAGGGCTGCCGTGCTAGTTTCTGTTCTGTGGGTGTTCATATTGCAGTGTTATGTTAACTTTGTCACTTCAGCTACGCCACAAACTAAAAAAGAAAACAGCTCAAAAGAGAGGGATGAGTACTGTAGGTAGATACCCAAAATAACCAAAACATACCGTACTCAAAATGCTCCAAACAGTCATGCGGAAGTCCCAAAAAGATCTGAAGTGAACTTAACTGCATTTTGGATCCATATATGACAACATCAGAAAGCGCGGGAGCATGAGAGGAGATGGATAAGCGAAAGTGGAGGAAAAAGTAGAACAATTTCAAATGACCTGGATTATATACTATATTGCTAAACTGCTCACCAGCTTGTACAGAAAAGGAAAATAAACCTAATGTTTTTCTTCCTTCTTCAGGAACTGTTGGAGGTCCAGGCTTGTCTGTGTGGTGTTCTCTCCTTCCCCACTATAAACAGACAGAGGGAACAGCTCTCCCAAGTTAATTAGCAGATCACCTTCCCACTCGTTTGACTCAGGTGAGTGTAATTAGAGCCTTACCCTAAGGTAGTGAGCACCTCCTCTCCTGACCAGCAGATGGAGCCAACGAGCAGGGGCCTAGCCACCGTCACAGCTCATAAGAGTTTTAGGTATTGAAAGGTGTTCTCCAGGCAGATCTGCAGAAATCATTTGATTGGTTGATTCAAAACTGAGGGCGGACGTTACATTACATCAGAAATGTGCACATGAGCATAGTTTTCTCAGTTTTTAATCAAATCTAACCATCAGAGATGCCAAAAGTTAGTATAATAGATTACTTTTCTGGGTTGGGCTGAGTTCACAACTTATGGGAAGTTCCTCAGTACGACCCAAATAACCAGGTAAAAGAAGTTCTGCACTTATAGAATGTTACCCATTGTTCCAATGAAGGTAAAACACTTTTACTGTGGATAAACTTTTACTGTGGTTTTCCCGTCAAATTACAACCAGTTTTTTACAGTGTAGTAATATTTTAGTTGATAGATCACTAGTAGGTTATGAACTTATTTTACCTGGTCAACAGGGTCTTACTGAGGAACTTCCCAAAAGTTATGAACTCAGCCCAACCCAGAACTTTTGGCATGTCTGCTAACCATACACCTAACCTTAACCCTAAACTAAACCACACTGGAGTGCTAAAATATATATATATATAAAAATTGTAATTATCAATCAAGAGTAAGCTTAATGTGAGGTCCGCCCTCTGTTTTGAATAAACCAATAAAATAATTTCTGTCTCCAAGGCAGATCTGCCTGGATAAGACTTTTCAATAACTAAAAGTCCTATGAGCCCATCACACACCTTAATCCCTCAGTCCACTACACACCCAACCCCTCAGTCTACTACACACCCAA
>JACXGM010012055.1:0-24380 GCA_016801145.1 Umbra pygmaea
AATTATATTTAAAGAAACCTCATTGCTTGACTATATACTCTGCTGTCTCAGATGACGACATATTTTATCCTACGTCGGCCACCGTAGCTTGGCTTTTGTGTTTGCAAAGCGAAGGGTAGGAAGTGAGTGACTGGCTGCTTGCAATTCACAAACCATAACACTAGATGTCACTAGAAATTACACACTGGACCTTTAAACAACCATTGTACGCTCATTCTCATGATTCACATCCTAGAGGAGTTCTTCCATTCTCTACATCAAGTTGTTACTTTGCAGGGCTACAGTACATTCACTGTTGTTTTAAAATGATCTAATAATTGAACTTACATACAGTTATTAAACAGAACAAAACAGCAACATACCGAACATCGTCCTGGCTGGCTCTTTTCTATATGTTGTCAACACGTTAATATATTACCTTAGTTCCCCGTTTTATTCATACAATGACATCCGGTATCATCACACTGAACTCTGTCAACTTACTCCTGACTGTCTTTTGGTGTGATGTCAGGCCTTTCTTACTCTCTGATTCCCTGCCTGTCTTTCTGTTCTTGGCGGTCACTCTCTCACCATGATGGTGATAGCACCAAACATATAAACACACAGAACACACAATGACACATAATCAGGGGGATTTTTACAAATGTCCATCCAGAAACCCATCCATTCTGCCAGCTTGCCCATGGTGGTTGTGGGGGCAGTTGCCGAAAACATTGCTCTCTGATTTCTTTTTTTGATCTCCTATTCAGTAAAGTGACACATTTATGACTAACTGACCTTAAAACTAGTAATTCTGTAATGTGCACATTTGGCTTGAAATTATTCACTTTTAGCTGTTTTTGTATTTTATGTAGTAATTAGACTTCAGTAAGTGAGAAGCAAAAACATTGTGTAATTAGTTTCTGCCCATGTTAGATTAGGTAACACTCGAGAAAAAGATAAAGCTAACTACTTGGCAAATACAACATTTTGATCATGTCAGCTGACAATTATTATTCATCAAGTAACCATCAAAGTTTATTCACATTAATACACTTCCTATTTGAACTCAGTTTGTTATTGCCCAAAATAATATCGTTAGTCGTAATCGATAATGATGATCATTTTTGTCCATCGAGAGGATTGATATGGAGTGATATTTAGTCAAATGAGCATGATACTTATGGAACACAATATAGGACTATGCAAATCAAATCCACAAGCTTATTTCTCATTATCTATTCAGAATATTGAAAATAGAGTAATGCAAGCAAACAACTAGAAAGTCATGGCAATAATGATTAAAGACATATAGTAGTATAGTAACCACATCCTAGGTCTGGAAAAAACAAAGAAAAATACCTCAATGACCTTGCTTGCGTTTGTGACCGAAGTTTAATTTCAACCTCATCGCTGTTTAACGGAGGTGAGATAACGTGGGATTAGATTTAGATGTGTAATGGTCCGTCTGTACAGTACTGATAAGAGACACCGCTACATGGTTAGAAGACACAGCTGTTTCCATATACTTTGCAATTGAGAAAACATTCACAGGGACAATGCTGATGAGGAAAACGACTAAACAAAACTTAAAACCCTTACCTTAATCTTCAACAAATCCTCGAACTAATCTAACTTCTATCCAATTTAAAATGAAATGATGGTTTGCAGGTCAGGAGTGTTGATATAGCCTTCTCAAATAAGCTTTTTTAAATGAATGTCATTCCCTTTTTCTCTCCTCCATACATGTTATCATTTGCAATGGTTCTACCACTCTCCCATTGCATCAATTCCCAGTGTATGCAGGAGAATTGGAGATCAAGTGAATCTTTCCTTTTATTCATTCACACCAAACCAGTCAGCTCTTTCCGCATTGGTTGTCAAAATATTAACTTTGCAGCAGTTATTAAACTTTGCAGGGCTCATGGCTGCCTGAGGGATGCACTAGAGTGCAGTTGCTGAGCACACCCTTGCATTTCATGTTTTAATCATGTCCCAAACGGTATGGTTTGTGAAATAACCATAATGTGCATTAAAACTTTCGCAAAAGAAATCCCAAAATCATGAAGCCCAACTGCTTTTGGTACATAAAATACATGTCTCGTATAATAAAAGTCAGTCCTGTGGTTTAAATTGTGTGTTGTTTTACCTATCTGCTGACGAGGCAGCTCGCAACCTACTGCCTGCTTTTAGTCTGCTATGAGGGCACGTTCAAATTTTCAAACCTAAATGCAAACTTATTTTTCTAAATTCACACTTTACTCTGTCTATAATATATTCTCTATCTGTGAGGATATTAGTTTACGAATATGTAATTGATAGAGCGATGGTATGTTGTGTTTAGTAACTACTAAAGTATGAATTTAGAATACTACATTTTTTGACACTTGGCTGGAAAGAAGCATGCATTTGCAATGATGTCAGAAAATATATATTTGAAACCACACATCTGACATGTTTCATACAAAATGTATCTTTCATGTACCAAAAGCAATTCGGCTTCCAGATTTTAAGGTTTTCTTTGTGAAAGATTTATTTTTCACTCAAATAATCATTAATTCACAAAGTTGTATCAAACTAATTTATCTGCACATACCCATATAACCTTATGACGTAGCACTTGCGCTAGATTGACCCTTTTCTCCCTAAATGAGATTGCTGACTGAGGAGTGAGACATAATTACTTTAGGCGATATAGGAACATAGACAAATTATAGAGTTTTGTCAAAGGAGAATTTCATATGGAAAATGTTTTCATTTTTTCCTCTTATAATTTCTGTATGAGTTGTTAAGCTAGCTAGATATCTAGAAACTAGAAACAAACTGAAACTTTTCCAGGAAAGTTCCTTAGTTCCTGATTTTTCTAGCCTGGCATTTACTAAAAGCATTTAAAAAAGGATGGGATTTTGATGCAAAAGAAGTAGCAGGTTGATTTGCTACATGTGTGTGGACCAGACTGCCGCAATGTCAAGCACACCAAATTGTTATACTTTCAGTAATGACAAGGTTGATTTCAGAAAACAGAATATTCATGATGTAATTATTTTGTGCCTACGTAGAATTAAGATAAAAGGCAATGCTTAAATACAAACCAAATACAGAAAATATCTGTTAGTCTAAAGGCAGATATTCATTTTGTGTCTGTTAGCAGCTAAACCTTTTGCAATTTAAATAAAAGAGGGTATAATAAAAGAAGACAGCATAGTGAAGTTGGCAGGTTTTGTCGAGGTAAAAAGATACATGAGCGCTGTCTAAATCCTGACATAATGTCTAGTCTGACACTGTAATATTTCTGTGCAATTAATTCTCCATTCCTCAGCCCTGTGACAATCCCACGAGTTTAAAGAAGACAATGTCAAGTATTCTAATTGCTGCACAGTTTTGCAATAAAAACTCAAATCTGTCTTCTAAAAGCTTAGATTGAACAATTATCGAAAGGAAAAGTAGTTACTTGATTGACATATACAGTCACCTCCAAATATTCGGCAGACTTGTTTTTTTTAAACATATATATTGGTATTTCTAAAGAAAATGGCATTCTTAAGAAATGTTTCCTTCTGAGTTAACTTGACATTGAATCAAGTTATATATCAAGGTGTGACCATTGTGCTCTAACATTAACCTACCCCCACCACTCCTTTTACTGTTGCAATTTTTGTACTAGGGATCGACCTATATGGATTTTTTAGGGCCGATACCGATTTCACCAGCCTTAGCCGATTAACGATACGAGCTGCCGATTTACTTGAGTCAATATTTGGAGCCTATATTGCATTTGCTCCATCAATTTACATCATAAAAATGACACAGTGATGATAACAAATGTTAAAAGTCTCAATTTAACAAAGCAACATTTATTGAACTTAAAAAAACAATATTAAACAAATAGTAAAAACAGATGAGGTACTGTAGTACAAGAGGCAGTGCATGGTCTGCACGTGAACTGCAGCGTCTACAGCAACACAGAGCTGCCTGTGTGGATGCCTGTCTGTAATTAATGCCGGGAAAATCGCCAAACACAGAAAACACAAATATCAGCCTGATATATCGGCTGGCCGATAGAATCGATCTATCACTAGTTAGTACATCACATGAGGTAGTTCCTGTTGATCTAATAATTTACATTGTTTATAACAAGGTCTGAACACTTCTGTAAATTTATTTTCATCTAATTTAAAGAATATGGCACACACATTTACAAGCCTGTTTTAAATGCTTTTGATAATGATTTCTCATGTTTGTGTTGATACGGACTGGACCCTTTCAACATCAGAAATGCCATATAGCCTGCTGTACTCTGGCTCAAACGCAGTCAGTACAAGCCAAAATCTGTTCAGTTGCCAGAGAAACAAAATTTAATGTGTCATTGAATGTGTATTTTATAAGAATAGAAACCATATCATGATTTGATTGATTCTTGTAAGCTACAAACTACATAAACTACAAGCATGCGTACCCGGATGTGTCCGTGTATCAAATGGTCATTTTCATTTTAGATTTAGTTGTGTTTTGTAAAAATATATTGTGTGTTGTGCAATAATGGAAAACATATAATGTTTTTATAGTTATTTATATGAATATTATAAATTAATTCATTATCAATACATCTGGGCACAATCGTGAAGGACACTTGGGGTGTTTCCAGAGGCCTCATTTATAAAACATTGTGGTGGATTTGCATCAGATGTGGCATATGGACGAAACATAGGACGTGCGTACGCACAGAAATATTCAGATTTATAAAACTGTGTGCACGCATATCCTACGCCGTTTTCCCTTTATAAATCACAACCAACTCTAAATGTGGTACAGCTTTTTCGGCTTCATGTGACGCCCATAGTTGGCCATAAATAGTCAGTGAAACGCCCCAAATTAATATTCAATGATTGAGAAATCATGGCAAACACAGAGAGGAAAACCAAAAAAAGAAACTTCCATCAATGTGAACTAGAATTTATTGTTGGTGAGGTCGAAAAGAGGAGGAAAAGGTTTTTTGGAGGGCACCGTGTGGCCATCACTAATGCCAAAAATGCATCGGAGTGGCAAAAGGTTGCAGACGCTGTGAATGCCACAGCCTCAAAAAGTCGGACCATGGCTGAAATTTAGAAACGTGGTCAGATATCAAAGTCAATGCCAAATAGCATCAAGCGCTTCATCGCGGAAGTGTGTCTGCCACGGGTGGGGGAGCATTAGTTACATTAGTGAGCAACATGTCTGCATCACAAATTATTTGGACATTGATGGAATGAAAATGCTTTTGATTAATGAAAGCGTTTTCATTCTCATTCGGTGCCCTTATGGCAACATGAGTGCAGTCAATAGCACCGATTACATTTGGGAACCGGACATAGCTGCAAATTGTGCTTTTTTGTTTGCCTGTTCACCCACCGTGTACAGAAACTTCATGTAATTATGCGACAACCCTATTATACCTACCAACACGTCTGGCATAACCCGGCTAAGGGTTTGCTGAGATATCCCTGACCTGTCAACCAATTCCCTCTCGAAAGAGACAGAAATCCTAGTTATATGTTAGGACTTGAAGTTGGACTGTCCTCGTTTGTCAGCAAGTCTTCTTGCTGTCTGAAGATGTGTTCCCTCCAAATCCTTCCATTTGCCACATCTTCTAAAAGCACAAGATCAGCCATTGTGCTTCATTAATCATTGTGATGGCATGGCTTTTTATAACCATCCATTTGATTGCTACAGATGTCAATATTAATGTAGCTGTAAATGGGAAATAGTTCTACCCAAATGGAATTTCTGGCACCTTTCAAAATGGTTAAGACATGTGGATGGAACACATTTACAAATAATATTAAAAGGCATATAAATGAATGCTATGATTCTGTAGCTGATGACAACCTTTATACTATGAAACAACTTTCTCTAATGGACAATAAAGACTTGTCTATCTATCTATGATCTATCTATCTACTCCGCCAGACAGAGCCATCGACAATAATATCAGTTGACATGATTTTGTTCATTTTACCGTATTGTTTATGAGGATGAATTACATAACATGCCAATATAATTACAGAACATATTTGAGTGTTCTTATTGCAAATATGTCAAAACTTATTTGCATTAACGTTAAAATCTTGTTTTATTTTGTTTGTTATTCACAGCAGCCTGTTAATTGTAAGAATTGCTTTGAGAAAAAAAAACAGCCTAGGGTCGTGCACTGTATGGGATGCATACAGTACATGTTTAGAAGCTTTGGAAATCCCCAGATTTTTTGTCCCGCTGAACTAAATATCCAGAAGAATGTCTATACAGCTGGCAGACAAAATACAGGAATAACCTGAAGAGTGAAGGAACATAATAAATGCAGAAGCTGAGGGGGACATTTTCCTGGTATGGTCTGGGTCCACTTATCTCTTTAGATGGGAAGGGCCATTACAAAGTTATTCTGAGTGATCACCTTTATCCAATGGTGAAAGATTTGTATCCTGATGTGAGTGGTCTCTTTCCAGCATGAAAATGCCCCAAGCCACAGGACACAAGTGGAGAATTTAGGATTTGATGAGTATTAAAATAATGTGAAGCATATGCAATGACCTTCACAGACTAGAAATCAACCCAATTGATCACCTACTGTATGAGAGTTTTTCCACCGATATGTTAGACAGTGCTCTCCATCATCAAAACACCAAATTTCCTTGGAAGAATGGTGTTTTGTCCCACCCGTAGTGTTTCCAGAGACTTATAGCATCCATGCCAAGAGCTCTTAAGCGTCAATCACGTTTGAAAGGTTAATGTGTCACCTATCTGCATCTTAAACCCTTTACAGACCCAGATATATCTAAAAAGAGCATGGTGCCAGTTAGGAAGGATTTAGCTGATGTCAAAATAAGGATTAAATAATTGAATTTGTCAAACATGCCTACCTTTCATTCTTATAATAGGAAGATATAGCCTTAAACAAAGCACTCCTTTTGTAAGAGAAGCACTATACAAATGAAGATAATTGTTGGAATGAATTAGTCTTTCTTAAATTAATTTTAGTACCATTGGCTGTTCCCCTGATTATTCCCTGACGCAGCTTTGCGTTTTAGCACTACAAAGCGGTCAGTCGGCTTGCCTTATTAGTGGACTGTCTCCTGCTCACTGTCTCCAAATGAATTGAAGTCAAAATGTAAATTTTGCATTATTCAGGTTGAGTAACTTACTGCTTGGTACTAAGATGTAAAAAACAACACGTGAAAATATGTCTCTTGCACCTGTTGCTGACCCCTGCTGTAAAGGGAATATGTTTTTTGCAATATCTGTGTGTGTACATATTAATGAGTTGTGTTAACATGCAGCGCAGGATGCATCTCTCTGTTTCCTGTTAATGAACTAACCCCAGATACATCCTTTGCTTTGATTCATGCTTTCATTCAACATGGACGCACAGTGACCACTGGATTTTTGGGACAATGCAGATTTTTTTTCTTTTCACTAAAATGTTTAGAATGAGTAATACAAATTATTTTACATGTTGGTTTCACAACAAAACGTTTTCATTCATAATCAGGACACCACAGATACTTGAGACAAGTGTCTTGTTAGTGTCATAACATCCTTTCATGGTGCGTAGGAGCGAGACAAATGCCAGGATAATATTCAAACCACTGTTTTAAAAGAAATACTGCCTTGAGGGGTGAAAACAATGAATACTATACATACACACGTACATTAACAACCGACAGGTTACAAACACTAACACAGAACTTAAATACAGAACTAATGAATGAGTGACTGCACCTAGGATGAATGAATAAGAAAGACTATAGGATGATTAGAACATGTGATTAGGTCATATGATATGAGGAGCGGGAGCATAAGATATAAACAATATACACGAGAGAAAAATCTACATAAGACATACATGTCAAATAACATATACATGTACGATCCCCTTACGCGGGATCGTTACAATTAGGGATTTCTGATTATGTGTGTTCCATAACAACATTTTGTTTGGCATACAATAGCTGTTAATATCTCATTTTATTTTAATATCTAAATTTGAATCATTTTGATATCCAAAACGGAGCTCAGCAAAGGAAGACCTGAATGTCTGACAAATCAGGAGCACCCTTCAGGAGTAGGCATGTATGTGTCACCAGTAACCACACTACACTTGTAGCAGAAGAACTACAAAAGACTACACTGCAAGGTGCCAACCAATAGTTAGCCACAAAAACCGAATGGCCAGGAATCCCTAGAGTCTGCTAAAGGTCCCTAAACAGCCTGCAGAGTTGAGGAAGAGTATTGTAGAAAGATGAGACAAAGATGAATGTACTCGCGCGATAGCAATAGAGAAGTGTCGGGTGTGTGTGGGGGGAAACTCACTAAAATCCACAGCATATGGTAGCTGGTACGTCAATCTTCTATGAAAAAACAAGAACTGAAGATGGCTATGGTAAAGGCCTGGCAGAACATTACTAGAGAAGATACTCAGCGTCTGCTGAGGTCAACAAGTCATAGATAAGAAGCAATTTACTTCATTTCGACTATATATAATGGCGTGAAAATGGGTGACTATATAAAAAGTGTAATCAAGTGCATGGGGAAAGCAATACCCTAAAGCAAATCTAGTGGAGAACAATCTTCCAGTAATTACAAAGGGAACCATAGTTGTCAAAACTCCCTGTCATTTACTAACCAAATAGCCTACACAAATCAGTAATATTTGTTTTTGTGTTTTTGTTTTGACACTAGTAAACGTCTGATATATTTCGCCCTCCAGCATTCAACAAACACTTATTTTATAAAGGAAAATGTTCCAACACATACATTGTATGATACACCCCTTCCCAGTGTTCATCTATTTGTCCTTTCTTTTATACCACAAGCTGGATTATCCTACTGTTTGCCCTCTCTGGTTGGTATGAACAATAATCCTAGTCTCTGCCTGTCTTCCCCAGGGGACTCTGATGCCTGTAGCTCCTCTGAGTAATCACTGCCTCACTATTGATGTCTAAAACTGCACAAGCACAGATACATGTAAATGTCTAATTTCAGAAAGTCAAATATGCATCTCTCATCCAGAATGGGAAATACTTGAATATTAACTTATCCCAGTAACCATATAATGTATATTACAGCCTTCACAGTGCTTTCCAAAGACAGCAATCCATTGAGCCTAGGGTGTGGAAAATAATGTTTCCCCAAAATAGAGCGGCCTTGAAGCGATGCTGCCAGAGATGAACCCTGCATGGGGCTGAGAAATGATCACTGCTGAAACACTTCCCCCTTAAAAAATGAAAATCACTCTTTTATGCAGAAGACCATTTGTCTGGGTGTGGGGGAGGCAGAATTGGCCATCAAGTACTGAACCACTTTTAGTGTGGATGTTTGTGAGAAAAAAATATAGTGTTCCTTAAAATCAGCAGGCATGTCACTTAAGAGTAATACAAGGAGGTTATAGTTGTTTGATAGTTGTTTGATAGTTGTTATAATGTGACAGCATTGTGTGGTGTGCTGCATTTTTGTCTAAGTGTCTTCTCATGTTGTGCTGTGTTCTCCTGGCGTGTAATCGGGGTCATTAACAGGGCCTGGCAAACTAGCATTGCACCCTACCAAGGGAACAGCATGAGATTCATCAGATTTATCAGACACACTCTCACAGTGCCGCTCACTTTCTCATTCCCTCTGTCTCTTTCCTCTCTTCTTTGCCAAATTTCTTTCCAGATCCCAGCTAGAGACAAAACTAAACATGACCTCATTGAGTATTGTACAATTTTCAATCTTCTGGATTGTGAAATTATTCAGCATTATTCTTCTGAATGCACTGTTAGATTGTTTATTGTTATCGTACTTGGAAGAAAATACAGGAACATCGTTGGGCATGGCTTGAAAAGCCTAACATGTATCAGTACTCGGGACAAAACAGCCTCCTTTAGTCATTCATGTAACTGTTTTATTGTCCATTTCACTTGGTTTATTGTATTGTTAAATTCAATTATGTCTACTAACACAGACTTACTACCTCAAATGGTCCATCCACAGACATGATACTCATCCTTTACAGTTGTGTGCTAGCTAAGGCATTTCGCTCTCCCTCTCTGTATATATATATATACATACAGTACAGTCTGTGCACAAATACTAGGCAAGTCAGACCATATCTGACTTGCCATTTTATCGTTATTATGCATATGTACCAACTTAGTTTTTATTTATTTTATATATAAAAGTAGTGATGGACTCAAGTTTAAGGGATTTCTTTAAATTGTTCCAATCATTAGCAACAGAGAATTGGAAGGAGAAGCGGTTGAATGAGGTGCAGGCTTTTGTAATGACTAGGGAGATATACCTGCTCGAACGCAGGTTAAGAGTGGGTGATGCTATGGATATTAATGAGCTTAGGTAAAGGTGGTGTTTTGCCTAGTAAGGACTTGTAGATGAGGTGGTACCAGTGGTTCAGGAGCCAGGTGTGTAATGAGGGCCATCCCACTATTGAGTAGAGGTTGCAGTGGTGGATGTTGTATGGGGCATTGGTAACAAAACGGATGGCACTGTGATATACTACATCCATTTTATTGAGAAGGAAGATTGAAGCAGTTCTGTAGACAACATCACCGAAGTCAAGGATTGGGAGGATGGTCATTTTGACAAGGGCTTGTTTGGCAGGAAGGGTGAATGAGGCCTTGTTGTGGAATAGAAAGCCAATCCTAGATCTTGGACTGGAGATGGTTTATGTGGGTCTGGAAGGAAAGCGATGAGTCTAACCAGACCCCTAGTTATTTGTAATTTTTTACATATTCCAGCTCAGACCCATCCAGAGTGGTGATGTTTGTTGGGCAGGCAGGTGCAGAGTGAGACCGGTCGAATATCATAAAGAGTTTAACAACAGTTGGAAGTCATGAAAGGAAAGTTGTATGTCATCAAAGCTCTTTTGGAGTTTTTCTAACACAGTTTTTAACGTAGGGCCAGATGTATGTAGAATGGTGTCATCTGCATAGAGATGGATAAGAGAGTTGCCTGTAGCAAGAGCGACGTCATTGATGTATACAGAAAATAGTGTCTGCCCAAGGATCGAACCCTGAGGCCCCCCCATAGAGACAGCCAGCGGTCCGGACAGCAGGCCCTTGGACCTGACACACTGAAACCTATCAGAGAAGTAGTTAGTGAACCAAATGGGCCATTTACGGTGAAGGAAAACAGTATACCTCTCTGAATGTGTCTGGGAGGCTGTTTGAAATGTTAACTTGTCGAACCACAAAACACAATTCTACTGTGCTACAATCAGATGAGACCGAGCCCAAAGAAGTATGCGGCGCTTCTGGACACTGTTGATGTATGGCTTCTGCTTTACATAGTAAAGCATTAAAGCTAGGGTATGCAATTCACTTCTAAAACACTTTTTGTCAAATTCGTTGAAACTGACTTTATATACTTATAAAAAATAAAAAGCTTTGAAACACATCTGAAAAACATCTAGTGTAAATACCAAGCAAATCACTTCCTTCAGCTATATGTTACACGTGCCCGGAGATACCTGTGAAAAAGCAGAAGTACGTACCAAGATAATCTAAATTATGCCAGAGAAAGTCGCAGTGCAACCCAGAACCAGCAAAAAAAGGAAGAATTTGTTAGAATCGACTATGAACAAAAAAGCTTTAGATGAAGCACGCAATCAGACCAGAGAAAATATTGGCGTAGCTTTTCAGCGATGGTGACAACTCTGCGATTCCAAGTTGTTGAAGAGTGACGCCATGGTCGCTTCATTTCTGCTAGACAGGTAATCTTGCTTTTTTTATTTGGATGGTTATTTGTTAATATCACAAATTAGACATCAATCCCCGTTCACAAGTTTTGGAGGCGTGGCTTTTGAAAGTAGCTCTGAAGGCAGGAGGTGGGACTTTTTCCGTTGGATCATTTGAAATGCATTACTTGCTAGTTTTTAGTGATCACATACCCTAGCTTTAACTTGCACCTGTAGATACAGAAGCAAATGGGGAATAACCGACATGGCATGGGTAACTTGCACATCTGTGAGGGCCCATTTAATCTAGAAAGATACACATTTTGGAGCAACATATGCTGCCATCTAAATGTAATCTTTTCCAGGGATTTCCCTGCATTTTCCAGCAGGACAACAGCAAACCACATTCTGCCTGGATTACAAGCCCATGGTTGTGTACGCAGATAGTGCGGGTGCTAGCATGGCCTGCCTACAGTCCTGACAGGTCTTCGATTGAGAATGTGTGGTGCATTATGAAGCGCAATGATGGCAATGAAGGCCTGTACAGTTGCACAGCTGAGGACATGCATAATGGATGGATGGGCAAAATCTGCTTGCTAAACTTAAACGACTGGTGTGCTTAGTGCCTGAACGCTTAAAGGAACACTCCAGACCCCTTAACACCTCAAAAGCATTGTACAGGGGCATATTCCCTGAAAATAAGGTCACTAAAAACACCTCAATGCGTTCACAAGTTCCCAACTCTGCCACCTTAAGTTTCCAAACTTCACTACGGTCACATCACTGTAGTGATTGTTGAAAACGACAACAAGGCATTCAGTTGATGCCTAAATCTTTTTTTCCCACCCCCGAATTGAGTTGATTGGATAATATTAGGTCGTACTTAGTGTGTGAATACTATGTATGGCATTCTTCCGTTAAAAAGCTACTTATCTAAATCCAAAGAGTCAGGGCTTGTTTCTACAATGGCGAGTTCAAGTGAAATACCCGAAGAGATGGATGATTTCGACTATGATCAAGTTTTATGGAATTGTAATATCCAACCATACATGTTTGAGCCCAAATACACTAATAGAGTTTGGGCAACGACATCATGGAACGGTGCATTGTGGGTAGCTGATGCCATTTTAGTGGTCACGCAAATTTAAATATTAGTGTAGCCGACACCGAGGATAGAAGCTATTAAAAATTAAACTAAAGAACTACAGAAATAAAATAATATGTAAGATATTAATAATAAAGCATTTTAACATTTAAGCTACAGATCTACAGCAACAGAATAACTCCTTGGTCTATTGAAACTATAGAGTCTCAAATGCGATTATCTCACAAACCGTACAATGCAACTGAAGCTTGGTACCGTTGGAAAGATGAGAATTAGATGCAAATAATGAGTGGTGGTTCATTTCTGTGGGTTCATCAGAGCCGGATATATCTATTTGTAACAATATCACAGACAGGAAGTAGGAAGTGAATATGACAAAATAACAAATTTACAATGATATAGGACATCATCCTGCATAAAACAACCATTTATGGAGTTGGGATTTAGCTGGGTTTTAAAAACACATAGAAATCTAGTTAGAAATGAGTGCAGCATTTTGATGTTGACTTGTTTGTGTGGCCCCCAAACATTGCACACTGGTCAAGGAGCCCTGGGGGCTTGACAATAAGCAATGAAAGGGTGTGTTCGTTATAGTTTACATGCTTTTACACATAGAAAACTACAAAAAATACATAGGTTTCTTGATTTTTTTTTCCGGACTGTTACTAATAATATCCAAAATTGCTAATCGCGATTAGCCGCGATGCTAACAGAGTTGACTACAAAGCAAAGCAAAAAAAGAAAAAAGAAAAAAAAAAAGACCCCCAGCGTTCTGATGCATATTGCACATTTTCTGTTAATCCAAGGAACCTCATTTCCATACCGAAATATTACTGTGTCCTTCAGTTATTTGATAGATCAAAATTAAATGGCTGATCCAAACACCCAATTATTTATAAATCAAAATCATGGAAATTGTCAGGGGCGCCTAAACCTTTGTATACGACTGTAAAATGAGAGTCCACATAGTACATGGCATATTTTGCACAATATTCATCTGCACAATCAGTTATTCATTTGAGGTTATTTGCACAATATAATTTGAACAGTTATGTTCAAGTGATTACTATTCCTAGGGATTAGGTTAGGCTGGTATCTTGTAGATATATACAAGATACATTTAGGCTGCCCAGACTAGAGACAGGTGTCGGTCATTGTTATACTGTCACTGTGAGATATTGTTACGCTGTGGAAGGCTGTCCGGGAGCTGAACATTGCATAGTAGTTATGAAAAGTGAGTCCCTGTTTGTTCGGAAGTAAACGTGTACGTTCTTGCTTATATGTTTATGTCAGCATCGGTGCCGCTGTTGAGAGCACGTTGTGCTAAAGCTGTATATAAATATTCTGTGTGCCTCGCTTCAGGCGTACCCTGCAACCTACTATGCCTGTTATTGATTTCCCGGACTGTTATTAAACACATGCATCTACCTTCAACTGACTTTGCTCGATCTCCTCTACACCCTACACTGTAACCATGACAATTCCATTGTTTTTACCCTGCCACTTTGCATACCAACTGATCTACCTGTCTAATTTAGACCTAATTTGCATAAAATGTACATATACTTCCTCTCTTATACTCTGAGTATATGCATTCTATATTTTGTATTTTTGTGTCCTTTATAATATATAGAATATGTTGTCTTGCACCTTGTGCTTTATCTTGGCCAGGTCACTATTGCAAATGAGAACCTGGTTTCAATCAACCCACCTGGTTAAATAATAAATGAAGGTAAAATAAAAAAATGTAAAATCATAAAATACTGTAAAAATACAAGACAAATGCAAATGTCCCTCTGATCAGAGCCTACAACATCTGACCTCTTCTTTCTTCTCTTAAATTCCTTTTATGCACTGACTAATTGGTGCAAGCCAACCAGATGAGCCTCCAAATAATTATTTGTACAAGAGTGCAGATCTTATGGAACAGATGTGGAGAGAGCTAATTTGTACATAATGTAATAAATATTATTTGGGACAAAACTAATGATCGTCATAGTTGTGTGGTTTTCAGTAGTCATTTAAAGCTTAATACAATTTGTTGCATGGTTGCTCGTATAACCAGTGGTCGCAGCTATATTTAGCCTGCTAGCCTTCTACAAAATGATGTATATAGTAGTTGTTTGTAGTATTGCAATGATATGATTTTAGTAACATTAAAATAATTCATATATAATTGTGTAGGTTAAACAATACACATGTTAATATACTGGATTGTTTTCAGTGGATGTTTTACATTTGTAGAATGTGAAGGTGGCACAGTGTTTTAAACAGGCTTTTAATTAAACTAGGCCTGTTGGGCCTTTTTCTGAAACTTTACGTTCTGTATTTCTATTGTAAAAATGTTTTCTTTGTATTTATATATCTCTATTTTTATGTGAAGCACTGTGAAGCACTTTGTGATTTTATCTGAGAAAGGTGCTATATAAATACATTTTACTTACTTACTTACTTACTTTTACCTCTCCTGGGGACCCCCAGCCATCGAACAATATTGTTATTACCCTGAACATGCTTACCTAAATCAAGCAGCCAAGGCTTCATAAAGAGTTGGAAAGTTGATCCAGGTGTGCTAGCTCTGGGATACATCTACCAATGGTCTAAGCAATTAATTTGTCTTTACATTTACATAATATCAGTCACTCTGGCCCTCAGTGGGAATTGAACCCTCAACTTTTGGCAGGAAAAGCATCGTGCTCCTACCGCAGTAGCTACTCTCTTTAATCTCTATTTAGTCTGTAATCACTCTTTGATTTGAAGGATAAACATATTCACATACAAATATTGCTTTTCAAAGAACCCTTCTTGTCACTGTAAGAATCCTGCATTAAAAAACATAGAAAGAGTTCTCCCTGGAACCATCAGAAACAAGGTGCCATTTAACAACTTCGTGGGAATTTAAAGCTAGAACCGGTGGTTAATTAATCAATCAATCAAGAGATACTGTAGACCTGGCAGTCTAAACTTGTAATGCAAAATCACCTAACTACTCAAAGAGAATATACACTATCGGGAATGTTTGCAAATGAAGATGAAATTAAAATGTAAAAAAATGTTTTCTTAAATGTTGCATGATATATTGAACCAGCGGAAAAAAGGAGCAGTGTACTAACCACTGTACTTACCACTGTACCACCATAGACAACAATGTCAGCGGTAACATGGAAATCTATTCATGCTTTATTAGATACCTGAAAGGTTCTTTACCTATTCATGGTTTCACCTGGAACCCTCAAATCCAATGAAGCATCTTGTGAGAACCCTTTTTTTATATATAGTCTGGGGCCCTGTCCAGGTCTCCAAGTGTAACAGCTTGTCTCCTGGCATCTCCTCCATGTTCTTGAGACTGTACTGGGAGACACAGCAAACCATCTTGAGACAGCCCATATGGATGTGCCATCCTGAAGAAGCTGGACCACCTGTGCAACCTGAATGGGCTACAGGTACAGCCTCATGCTACCAGTAGTGACAAGGACACTAACAAAATGCTAAACTGAAGAAGAATCAGTCAGGAAGGATAAGGAGAGAACAATTTTCTGTGACCACCACCTGCAAAGCCATTCTCTTTCTGGGGGGGTTGTCTTGCTGTTGCCTCTCCAGTGCACCTGTTGTCACTTTAATTTGCACCAAAACAGGTGACATGGATTCACAATCGCTCATGCTTCCTACCTGGACATATTGATATCCCTGAAGTTTAACTGACTTGGTGTTATACTGTGATGATTGTGTGATCCCTTAATTTTCTTTATATTGTATATGTCATTGTATTTCTATGAATTATTCCCTAACCACAGTTTGAGCTTCACATGCAAATCTGTACTCACAGCATTTACAAATATATCATCTACTGTATGTCATTGTGTTTTGGTGCTCAATGCTCCACTAAAATGAGAATGGGGACATAACTGATTGCAACAGGCAAGCCTGACAGATGGCTGAATTATGGAAACCAGCAAAGATGTTTCGTCAAAGCCGTCAGGGAAAATTATCATTGTCTATGAATTTGCAAAAGGCTAGAAGACAGAACAACGGGAAAAATTAGACTTCTTAACGAAGGACAATGAACACGAGACACACCTGTCTAATCCGCTCACTGAAGCATGTATACAAGCACCCAGGGTGGGTGTACTCCACAAGCCAGATCCAATGGGGAATGAGAAAAACATCCCTTATGCTAGGCCGTGTGTGTATCTACAGGTATGTCAGGGACTCTATAGATTAGTTAAATCTTTGTATTGTGAAGCAGAATGTACAGACGACGTGTGTATGAAAAGATTAATGATATCATGTAATGGCTGCTTATCATGTAAAGGCTGTTCTTAGCTTTGTTTTATCTGGCTCATTGACACCTTCACTATTGATTAATGTTGCTCTCTGTTGGCTCCTCTAGGACAGCCAAAAGCGTAAGCTGCCAGCCACAGCAATTTTACACTGCATATAACACACTCACAAACACACACACACACATTTATTACTAATTGAATTCAGACATATTGTACAGACACACACACACAAGCACATGGGTAGGATCAAGTCCCTGAGTCAATAAAGTAATATAATCAGTCTTTCTTTCCATGAAGAACATGTCTAATTGTAATTGTTTCAGTAATAATGTACATATAAAATGGCTGTGATTTCAGTCTCTGATGGCAGGATATATGAAAAACACACTTTTTATACACATGTCTATAATACCCCTTTTTTTAAATTGGACTTTTGTATTAATTACATATATTATTCAATGACAATACCACATAGACACACATACATACTGTAATTATATACATACATATACTAATAATAATAATTCATTATGTTTATATAGCACTTTTCAATTACCCAAAGCACTTTACATAGTAATGGGGGAAGTCCACCTCATCCACCACCAATGTGTAGCACCCACTTCCATACATAGTCAGACACATAGACAGACATAGACACACAGTCAACGCACACACACACAGAATCCCATTCACTTCAGTGATGCACTGCAGCCATTTTGCGCCAGAATGCTCACCACACATCAGCTATCAGGTGGAGAGGTGAGTAGTTATACATGCCAATTAGGAATGTGAGGGATTATTAGGCGGCCATGATTGAAATGTGGCCTGGTTAGGAATTTGGCCATGACACCGGGGTTAACACCCTTAATCTTAAGATAAGTGCCATGGGATTTTTTGTGACCACACAGAGTTAGGACACCCGTTTAATGTCCCATCCGAAAGACGGCACCCTAAGCAGAGCAGATGTCCCCATTACTGCTCTTTTGAATTCCAAACCCAGCTCTCTGTTAAAGCCATATCAGTTAGCTTTCAAGTTCAACTTTCCCAGCAGCAACTAGGCCAACGCTCAGATGACCTGTATCTCAAGATCTCAGCTACACCAGAACAACAGGCAGTTACTTCAGCCATGTCCAAGGGTGTAGGAGCATGTTAGAGGTAGGCAATGTGGTCCCCCCTAAACATAAGAACAATTTGCAAAAGATATATGGAGTTTCCCACCTAATATCAAATTCAATACGCCCTTGGCCATGCCCCTGTTTCTCTTTTGTGGTAAAAATTATGAGAACATGTCAGTAGGGAAATACGTAATGTAATGTTATATTTCCGTTCGCTATTGAACTATTTACTTATTATTATATCACATAGTATACAGTTAGTAAATATGCTGTAAGTAGTCATTATGGGCATTTGGCTATACACTCCTTGGCTTAGTGTTTACTTTGGCTTTATGCGTGAATGACCTTTCAACTAACATCTCCACAGTAATTGATCCATTTAGGGACCTTTCCTGGGGGAGAAAAATCTAACGTGGGATGTTACAATTTTAGGACTTAGCAAATTAACAGCCAAGAGATCTACGCCTAACTGATTTATAAATTGTACAATTACATTGCATGAGTTATATTCAAATAACAAAACATTCTAAATAATTTTTATGGTCTCGATCAAATGTGAGTTAAATCATTCCACTCCTCGTTTGTCTCTTCCTTAGGGGAATTCACCCACCAGTTGTCCTGCATGCGGCTCCCTCTAGTCCAGAGTGAGATCTAGTAGGATGACAAAATTAGAATCAAAGAGCCTAACAATAAATGGGAGCTCTAACGAGCTGGTAATCATTGCATTAACATTGTGTTCCCCAGATTGGTTCATTAACCATTGTCCCACATGACCGTTTTACTCCATTGGTAAAAAACTAAAACAAAAAAGCGCATTCAAGCAAACTTTAGGGCTCATTTAAGCAGTATGTGAAGGATATGAGCCAAACGTTAGCATTTTAATCATAATCGTCTGGCTCCATTTTATTCTCTATGGCTGCAGATTTCTTAAGTGTAGACACAATTTATAGGTATATAAATATCTTTATACTGTTGTCACATTTTTCTGAAATGCTGATTGTCCATGACTCAATTGCTGATCTTCTGATATACTAAGTCTCAGATTTTGCACGCACGCACGCACACACGCAAGCACGCACGCATGCACGCACACACACACACACACGCACGCACGCACGCACGCACGCACGCACGCACGCACGCACACACACACACACACACACACACACACACACACACACACACACAGTGCTCAAACAATTGCCATTGTTTCTCTTTCAGAGCGGGTGTAAGACTGATTATTACCGGCTGGATTTAAAGAGCTGAAAAATCAAGCTGCAGTCTATGAAGACCCTGCTTGGTTCTAATGAGGGAGAAAAGGGCCAGAACCAAATGATCCTGCTCTACTTTAGTCTGGGCCTTGGATCAGAGATGACTCCAGAGTCCCCTGTCACAGTTAATTAAAGCTGCGATTCAGCAAGCCGGACAACCTGGCTGCTTTAACAGGATGGTGGCTCGCCGTTCACCTTAACAGTTAGCATGCAGTGCAAGATTTTCAGCAGCAGCTTTGGATTTTTGGACCAACTGTCTTTTTTGGCCCGAGTGACGGAGGCCTGTAATATTCAGCACATTTTCTACATGGCTAATATCTCCTGGACAGCCTCAGAGCCAGTAAAAATACACTCATTTCCAGCTTTCAGTGTTGGTTAGCGTCCAGCTCTCACTGACAATTTATAGGAAAATATGGGAGGAGGGCAGGAAAAAGATTTCATTCCTTCGCTAAGTGGAACATTCATTTGAATCCCACAGATTGATATCATACAGCTTTTCAATGTTGTAAATCAAATGGAGGATTACAGAAATGTCCAGAAACCAATGTATAATACTGTTATTTGGAGGGTTGTTAGATTTCAGATGACTCGTTATTCATTTGGCCAGCAATGTTCAATGTTTTACTAATATATAATATTTCTGCATAGCTTGTTGTATTCTACACTGGCAACGGGGCAGCCTGTCGTATTAATATAGTTTACAGTTTTCTACTATAGTAATGATTTCACATTAATCTCCTGTGATTATAAGGTAATAGACCTAAATAATTATAATTCAGGCTACATTTACAATTTCTTATGCTAGCTAGCTCTTATGAACAGCTTTTTTTATAAATATGAAACATACTCCAGTGAGAATGATGTTATTTCTGCCTGAAGATTTAAGGTGTTTTTGACTTGGAACCAACCTCTACTGTTGATTTTATTCATGAGTTTCTCAAATGTAAAATGTCAAAGTCACAATATGCAGTATCTGTGAAAACAAACATACAGTGTCACTTTCTGGCACTGATGTAAAGATGAAAGTCAGAATACAGAGAAAGAATGTACACATCCTAATATTTTTTCAGCTAAGCCACTTACCCATTCAGTGATTACAGCAATGTAGCATATTTGTTAATCCATGTTATAACCATGTTGACATTGTGATAATGGAAACTGAAAATTACCAGATGTGTTGAATTCTTGAATGTCAACATTAGAATTACAATATTTAACTCACACAAAACATCCAGGAAATGCTAGATCGATCCCTGTTGGTGAGGATACAGGACAGTGTGACACGGTAGAGCCCTATTGTTTTCTATCTTTCCACCAGAAGGATATGTTGTCTTGGAACAGTTAGACGTCCAGGCCCATTGGTTGGCCGGCTCTGCCTCATTGTACATTTTACCTCAAGTTGCTGAATATCCCCCACCATGTTGAAAGACACCTTCCTCTGGTACTCATCAGCCATTTCAGAAATACTTGATTAAATACTATTAAATACTTGTAATTCACCAAAGACTGAACACAACAGAGTGTTCAATCTTTCAGGGGCTGTAAAATGACTACTGACATTTTCTAGGAAGGAAATACTCAGACCGAAAAATGTTTGACGCCAAGACCCAGGAAAGTGTAAGCTTGGATTACAATCATTGGTGTTGAAGCAATGCAGTGTATATGTCCTATTAAATTAGTAGATAGCCTGTGTAATAATAATCCTTTAAAGTTCCATAATACAAAAAATACATTACAGCCATTTAGGTCAGGGATAAATCCAAACCAGCCTAATTATAATCAATAGCAGTCATATTTTATTTCTAGATTTAATTTAGTATGAAAATAATAGCAAGGATTATGATATACCCATAGACTGTATAATTACTGGATGGTACATGTGTGATGTCACCCATAGATCTCATTTGGGTCATCGAATTTGCCGTTACGGGCACAGACATCTTGTTTGCGGATGTGACGATTTTAGACGAGAGGGAGGAGTAATCTAGCTAGCTAACTGATATTAATTTGGATGCTAATGAAAAACATTATTAAAACAAAATGTAAAACAAAATGTAAAACAAAATATAGCGTTACTTACTGGAAAAACTGAACTGCCAACTGCTTTGAGTGTCTTGTCGTACAACCGAACGCCATAACTATGCCCTAATCACCAATCTTTATTGCCAATCTTTTTTATCGCTGATTTTAAAATCAACGAGAAGATAATTCAAAACATTTACATCATGATAAATTGCAGAAGGCTTAAATCTAGCGATTGAGACCATATACTCACTATGAAAATGTTTACTGAGGTAATAAATCAAGTGAGACGTGTCTCTCATTCTCATAGACTATTACAGAAATCAAGCTCTTTTGCAAACAGATGTATTGCTCCCAGGCGGAATTCAGATAGAAAGCTGTTTTAAGGCACTTCCTCATTTGCGTCAATTTGCCAAACCGGATGCTAACCCTGTAGATATAACAGAAAATGTGCACATGAGTTACTTCAACCAAGGTTATTGTTCTATAATTTTCTGTTTATACAGTTTTAATATAAATATATTTCTATAATTCTGCAAAATATAGTATATGTAAAAGCAACATTTGTTTTCTGTGAAAGCACTAATTACAACATATATCCATACTTGTTGAATTTACAACTTGTCTTTTTCCTATCGTCAAATAATTTCACTCAATGTATTGCTCTGGATGAAATGTTTAAATGAAATGTTTGTACAATAGCAGTTCAATTGAATAACAAACTGAACTAGAACTGCAAGCAGTTTAACGGGGTCCAAGCCGTCCCTGGCGAGTCCCCCCTGGTGCAAGTCGCCTTGATGACCCGCAGAGCCCACAAAAGCAGAACCTATAAAATCGGAACCAAAAGCGCGATGGCTGTGACGCAAAAGATGGAAAATATCATAACACCCAAGATACAATGTCTGTAGTAATTTGCACGTGCTCTGATATTTCAAAGACATTTTAAAATGTTAAAAGAAGTGGTTTGATTATCATCGAAAATGTCAGAGAAGATTAAAAAAGTTGTCATTAGCAAAAAACATAGGGGATTACAAACTAAGAAAGCAGATGATGAAATACCATCACATGGTATGTCGATCCATAAACTCTCATTCGGAAAACAGGTTTTCAGATAGCAGAGGTAATCAGAGTGCCGTAAAGCCATGGCTGAGTATTCATGTACTGTGTTTGAATGAACCAATCTTTGGTTTAATTTGTCCTAATTGTACAGGGGTAGGGATTAATTTAACATTGATCCGCAAAATTATGGGTTCTCTAGCAATTTCATGTAATAATTTATTTATGCCTAACATTGTTGTCTGTACACTGTGCCTTAGTCACAAAAAACAGAACATTTAGCAACATTTTTTCTGTAACTTTATCCCATATACTTTTGAGTGTTCAGATGAGGTCACTACATTTTTCTGTGGCCAATAGTTCATGTAGCGCATTTTAAATGAACTGATCTTTGATTTAATTTGTCCTAATTGCACAGGGACAAGGATTAAAGTTAACATTGATCCACAAAATCATGGGTTCTGTATCAATTTACTGTAGTAATTTGTGTATATTTGCCCATCTTGTCTGTACACTTTGTCCCGTTTCCCTTTCACTGTTCAGGTCAGGTCACTAATTTAGGCTGCTACCGACAGTATACATTATAGATATTTGTTCTTGAAAATGTTTTATATTGTTTTGTAGTACAATTTTGTACTAGATTAGCAACAAACCAATTCTAACACTGCACACTCCAAACAGGAAATAAAGTTTGCCAGATACACAAGCACATGATCCAGCGTACTGTAATAACACCAACGAGTGGCATTTTATCAGAATATAGCATAGATCATCTGCTTAGAAATATAGCAAAATATTGGTTAGGATAGAACACCACAATTAAATCTGCTAAATAAAAGTATATTACATTAATTATGAATTTATCTTGTCTTTGTTTGAAACAAATTGTAGCCTATACGATTATAATACTTTTTTATATGTTCTATAATGTCTGATACATTAAAAAAGCTCATACTTTTGGATATTCATTATGGAAAGCGGACCCCAAAGTATAAAGTTGGCAAGGCAAATGTCAGAAAATATTGAGGTGTGAGCAACAAGTTCTGTGGTACATCACCGTTGTAAATATCCCATTATTATTGATTGAGTAAATGGGCAAAAACTGCTCTACGTTGACGACTACGGCTGGGCACCGAACATCGATACTTTTATGGCACCGACCGAAATACGTCGATACTATCGAGTATCGAAAAAGTATTTATTTTTCGGTGCCAATTTTCGGTTCCAAAGCGTCAGTGATCCAATAATCATTTAGCATACTTGCGTCAAATGACAAAGTCACCGGCGATTGGCTGTCTAACGCAACTTAAAACACATCATGTGAAAGAGACACCACCACGCTGAGGATTTCTGAAGATACTTGCAGTCGTATACAGTTTATAACGTTACTGTACTCTTTGACCAGGCAGCATCTTTGTTTTTCCGACGTAACGGTAAGCTTACAAATCTTGGAAATACTTGACAGATTAGTGTAATTTCACTACTTAAACCAAACACATAGGTTTACTACTGCCGTTGTTGCGCTCATTTCGATCGACAATCGAAACTCAATTATTTTCCGCGTAATGTTGACTACTGTATGTATGTTAGCTTGTGCTGCTAGTCGGTTGCTCTAGTTAGCTGTCTATTTCCCCCTTCACATTAGCCTTTGCGCGTGTCCACCCTGATGTTAGGAATAGGAAAACCATACCAGAAGTGTCAATCCCTTCACTTTGGCAGCACGAGGTAACATTTCATAGGAAAGATAAGATCAGTGCCATAGAGCAGTCACAAGGGTTATAAATTATGCCGGTCGCTTCGTTTGTCTGTTGCGTATAATACTATGCTGGAGCCTCGTCTTTTGTGTTT
>JACXGM010012056.1:0-13449 GCA_016801145.1 Umbra pygmaea
CACACACACACACACACACACACACGTAGCGTGAAGAATATTTACAGTTGGAGATCCGCTTCTATCATGTATTGTCTTCAATAATTCTATATTGTGCTTCGATCTACCAAGTAGATAGTAAATCAGATTGCAAATGTGAAACGGATTGCAGTGACAAGAGTTGACAGCTGTATGAGTTCACCATTTACACAAACTAATCTGCAACCTTTTGTCATTTTAATATAGTTTACTGTAGCTATGTTTTCGTTTTGTATTGGCTGGCTTCCCACAATAGTTTAATTTGTTTCTGTGGTGTTTTCAATACTCCCAAGATCTGCACAAAAACCAGTGCTTTCAGAGAGTAGACAGACACCAACACTCTGTCACCAAGCTAGCTCAAGTACTCTAATTGACTCGCATTCAAACAGCTGCAAACACTGGTTGATGTTACTGTAGCTAGCATGAAAATGAGGACTGGTGTTATATAAATAATGTTAATGTGTTTTATTAATGTGTTTTATGGTACAGTGGTAGAAGTAAAGAAATGCCTAACATATCCTTTGTTTCACCTACCTACTGGAGGTCTGTCACCAACGACAGACTGTTGACTCGATTCCCAATTTCCAAACACACACTGACTGTACCGGTCTGTATCAACTACTGGAACGGGAGTGGATGAAACCATTTTGAGATAAAGGGCAGGGGGGTGCAATATTTTGAAACTTAAAAATGTAGTTAAGGCGGTTGAGTTCGGTTTGTCCCCGGTTGATGGGTGCAAAACAACATTATCGAAATGTGCAACGGTGAACACATTCACTGTCTATTGTTGCGCACTTAACAGAGCGCAATGACATTAAAATACCACCAGATGGCGGTGGCCAGACGCATATCACAAGTCGTATTTATTTTTGGGGACTGTGCAGTTAAGGCGGGTACTGGGTCTTGTCTGGGCGGCCGCCTTGACAGAAAAGTGCTGCGGGTAACCCTGATGTGCTTTTTAAGTGTCTATAATCAGCACAATTGCTGTCATTGCCGGCCAAAATGCCCCTTAGGCCACAGGGAAATGTTCCGGTGCTCGCAATGGCCACTCTGCCACTGGTAGTGGTGTACATCTTATAGTTCTGGCATGGAAACCTTTTGCGTTTAGTACACGCCTTACTGTGCTCACTGAAACTTTAGTCCCTGTTGCCACCAAGTCTTGCTACAGTTTTTTTCCAGTCACTCAAGGGTTTTTCACAACCTGCTGCCTCAGAAATCTGGTTGCAGTCATAGTTAACTTCCTTTTTCTGCCCCGTCCAGGTAGTGTAACCACTATTTCCTTAATTTTGATCTTGTAAATTATGCTTCCAACGGTGTCTCTGGGAACACTCAATACCTTCGCTCTCTCTTTGTATCCTGTACATTGTTTGTGATGGGCGATTATCTCTTCTCTTAACTTTTTGGAACATTCTATTGTCTTAGCCATGTTTCTAACATCCATCCTTCTCTCCCCACGTGCATGGATACTGTATGTATTTGTTTTCTTCCATACTTCGAAAATGTATCTCATAACTTTTTCCAACTCTGTTTCAAGACAGCAAAACTTTTAATAGTGCTGGAGAATATAGCAGCCTTCATTTCAGCAATCATAGACCAAACTCCACATAACAACTGTTATAACAAAGTCCAATGTCCTTCTTTTATCCTTTTCATCGGACCATTGCCTTCAAAAATATTCCTCCTTCTAACTGTGATGTTTTTTTTAACCATTGACTGCAACAATGGAATACGTTAATGACTGAAAACGTTCATGTTTTCTGCATGTATCTGTCTGTAGACAACAGCACAGCACTGCCGACTGAATCTGATTCACATGATGATGACAACAATATCAGAGGATCGCAGGAGATTTATAAAGAAACTTTTTTTTGTGTTCAAGTCAGTGAAATGGACACATTTCTAACTGGTCTTTGAAGGGTTTTCCCATGGGGAACGCTTACGAAACTTTCAAGGTGTAGCTATAATCTTTTTTTGTGTTAAATTAGTGTATGGGCCAGCATAATAAATGTGTCATCTTTTCTGCATACCTGTGATATACCTTAGCAAATTGATCATTTGGCAGCATGACATAGAAACCTTAACTGTACTTAGACCTTGCCACCTGTAACAGTGTAGGTGTATGGTTTAGAGATAAGGGAGACCCAGGCGGGTAGATGGTGGATTTATTTACAGACAATCCGGGAAAACGTGAACAAATGCAGGTTGCAGGGTACGCCTGTAGCGAGTGCACAATGGATGACTTATATGGCTAATTACGTGCTCTGACACAGATAGCGAACCAAATAAGCAAACTATGTATACTCTTAGACTAATTGGACTCACTTTTCACAACACTGACGTTGTAGCTCCCTGACCATCTTTTCTTCAAAAACGTAACATAAATCACACAGATAAACAATGACCGACACCTCTCTCTAGTCTGGGCAGCTTACATGTAAACAGCTAAACTAGCTAACAGAACACAGCTGCACGCAATCACCAATTACACCAGCCTCACCTAACCTAAACCCTATCGTAGCAAGTATCCAGACTAGAGAGAGGTGTCACATACTTAAAGGGAAATTACACGTACATGAAAGAAACTAACCCACCATGCAATGCACTGAAAGGTAATCATAATACATTAAATACCTCATATCTATAATAACCAGCCTCACCTAACCTAAACCCTATCGTAGCAAGTATCCAAACTAGAGAGAGGTGTCACATACTTAAAGGAAAATTACACGTACATGAAAGAAACTAAACCACCATGTAATGCACTGAAATGTAATCATAATACATGAAATACCTCATATCTATAATGAGACCATACAATATGTCCATTAGTCTCTGTTGTCCCACACTGGGCTGGGCGTTACACCACCTCCCGGAAAGCCTTCAGTCTGCTTTGGAATCCTATCGAAAAAAGACTCTGAAATGTATGCAAACTTGTGTTCCATTGAAGGGCTATACATGGCTATAATCTCAGCAAAAAAACGAGATGTTCTCTCACTTTCCACTGTCATATTGCAGCACACTTATCGTGAAAATATTTGTATGACCATGCCTTAGTTTTTGAAAAAGATTAAACAACTAAGACAAACTCATGACGTTACTAATCTTAAGGTTAGGATTAAGGTTAGGAATAACATTACAAGATAAAATCTCCTGTCTACAGAAACAATGTGCAACAAGTCTGCATTGCGCTGGAATTTAGAACAAACCACAAAATCCATCTGGATTGAAATGGTAAACACTGGGATGAGAGTCAACAATTTATATCCCCATCCACGATCCCTGACCCCCACCATAGCAAAATGTATGCTATTTAAACTGTGCTTCACATAACTTGGTTTTTAAATGTAGTTCCCTGCAAATGTAATTGCCCTTCTCATACGTTGCATAAACTAAACATGTGATTAACAGAAATGGAATAACGCATCCCTGAACAAAGCGGGGGGTCAAAATCAAATGTAATGGTTAGTATCTGGTGTGGCCACCAGCTACATTATGTACTGCAGTGCATATCCTCCTCATGGACTGCACCAGATTGGCCAGATCTTGCTGTGAGTTGTTACCCCATGCAATTTCCCAGACATTTCTGCGGATAATGGCCAAGACCTTCATCGTCTGATCCAACAGGTCCCAGAATTTCTCAATGATATTGAGATCCGGGCTCTTCACTGGCCATAGTAGAACACTGATATTCCTGTCTTGCAGGTAATCACACACAGAACGACCAGTATGGCTGGTCGCATTGTCATGCTGGAGGGTCATGTCAGGATGAGCCCGCAGGAAGGGTACCACATGAGGGAGGAGAATGTCTTCGCTGTAATGCACAGCATTGAGATTGCCTGCAATGACAACAAGCTCAGTCCGATGACACTGAGACACTTTGCCCCCAACCATGATGAACCCTCCACCTCCAAATCAATCCTGAACCAGAGTACAGGCCTCCGCTAACATTCATTGCTTCAACAATAAAGGCAAGTCTGATCATCACCCCTGATGAGACAAAACTCTCACTCATTTTTAAAGAGCACTTTTTGCCAGTCCTGTCTGGTCTAGCGAAGGTGGGTTTGCGCCATTAGCTGACATTGTTGCCAGTGATGTCTGGTGAGGACCTGCCTCAGAAATGGCCTACAGGCCCTCCATCCTCTCTCAATCTATTTGGGACAGTTTAAGCACTGATGGATAGATTATGCGTTCCTGGTGTAACTCGGGCAGTTGTTGTTGCCATCCTGAACCTATCCTGCAGGTGTGATGTTTGGATGTACTGATCCTTTGTACCGATTCTTGTAGTGCCATCTTAGACATTGCAGTTTATTGCCCTGGCCACATCTGTATGAAGGTAAATATGGTGCAAAATGTGAGAGCGCGTAGATGTGATGTGAGCACTTGTAGAATATGATGTGAGAACTTGCAGAACAAAAGTCTGTACTTGAATGCAAAAATGTTCACTTGTATAAAATATTCACATGTGAGCTGAGTTTAAAGTCAAAGAAAAAAAACACAGACTGTTTGTATAAAAAACTATGTGCTACAAATTTACTTTAATTTTTTTTCACTTTTACAGTACCATAACTCGTTGATCACAACCTCTCGAATCGGTATCTACAACCTCACGAATGTGCTATATCGCATCACAAAGTGACAAATCTGTGTGCTTTGGCTTTTGCTACTATTTCTTGTGATAAATCTGGTCCAAAATAAACTTGCAATTGTAGCTGTGAAAATGTGAGAGTGCAGGGGTGGGGGGGTGTACGGAATAAGCCAATCAAAAGGCGAAGCGCTCTTTTCTGTTCTTCATATCAGCGAAGATCCACAATGGCCCAACAAGCCAGGGTAAGTTTGTAACAGTCCGATCAGTAATCACTTATATATTTACAATTTGGCACATCTAAACAGAATCAATAACAATTACCATCAACAGTCATACACCAAGCATTAATTCTGATAGAAAGTTGTTAGAACACAGTGCATTGCAGGTTGTTGTTTATGGGCTGTGGATTTGGCGGCAAAAAGGCGGAGCTACACAATATTAGTCAGGTGGTTATAATGTTATCGCTGATCGGTGTATATGTGAAATCAATTTCTAAGATGAACTCTTTAAAGTTTCAGTACTCCCGTATGGTCGAAATTCTTTGAAATTCTAAGGGTAAAGTTGAAAGATTTGGGGATGAATTTTTTTTTCAGCTTGTATCATACCAGTGGTGCTCACCTGGTGTCTCAGTACCCAAGTCAAAAAAAGTATATTTAAATTATATTCCATTAATATATTTCTAGTACACTTATGGTTAACCACAAGTATGTATTCAATATATTTAGGCATATTTGAAGTACACTTTCAAAATATACATACCAAAATAAAATAATAATATAATAGAAGTATATTTAGTATAATTAAAATACATTTCAAGTACAATTAAGTACACTTTTTTTGCTTGGGTGAAGGTAGGAGAGTATAAAAACAAGTAGTGTTTTGTGTCAAGTAAAAAAAACTTGATGTACATGTCTATTCTTAGGGGAAGGAAAGCAGATTTTTTGACAGATGGAGCCAGCTGGTGGGCAAGATTAGTACTTTCATGTCAGTAAATTTATCATTGCGACTGGAAGATTCCTTCGCTGAATAAGCTACTATGGCTGAACAAAGTCTTCAGTCTCATCCTCCAAACCACACTGGCTTCCTCTGATTGCTTCAAGGGTTAATAGGCCTTCAAATTGTCTCATCATATTAATGACTTATGCAATCACCTAGTCACAACACTAATGCCTGCAACCAAATAATAGATGACCTCACTTTTCCCTCAGAATGTAGGAGAAGAATCCAGCGCTGCCACGCATTCAATTCTTATCTCCGCCAACGTTTTCAACTTTCGGTGCTCAAACTCGACATGCGTCTTATCCAGGAGTCCAATTTGAAATCCTTTTGCCTCTTTTTTTTTTTTACACGCATTCAGGAAGAGGAAATTATTTGTCAAACTGAATGTCATCTAATTTAGTTCTACCTAAGCTCTGATATGATCTCCTTAGCTGCTCCCGACCAGGGCTCCTGTCTAGATATATTGTTCGCCAGCTACCCTTTTTAAGATCTCAATCAACAGAGAGCTAGCATCCCCCCCCAGCATTTTATTACTTCGAGTGGCATCTGACTAATGGAATGCACTGTTGGCCCACTGCCATATGCCAATTTCTAACACAATCGCTTGCTCAACTCAATGCATACCAAGTAATGTCGATTTGTTGTATTGGCCTCTATGCGTGCTATCTCTTTTTCCATTTCATTCTCTCTCCAAACCAGAATGGTTATAAGAAGTGTAAACACGGAATAATGAATGACCTGATTCACACAAATACCCCCGAACCTGGACACGAGGACTAATCAAATGTGAAACACTGTACAGGAAATAGGGTCTAACTAAGATATACAGGGCTAATACCATAAGCCGTATGATGTTTTAGAGTATTATTGAGACTAAGTGCACACTGGGTATGTTTCAATCTCAGTAGACTACAATACAGTCAGTAGAAAATACAATAATTACACAGTAGCTCTTTCTCCCATGATCAACTAAACTCAAAAACTGGTCTTGGGAATGGTCTAAAAACCTACAAGCGGTATGCCCGTTCTGACAGCTGTGCTGTTGCTTTTCAAAATAAGAGGTGTGTGGAGAGACAGGATGTAATTGAAGACACTGTGTAAACATTGCTGTGGGAGGTCTGAATCAATCCCAGCCTAAATTAGACGACTTCCTTCATTAGCCTTGCATGTGTATATCTCATCGGGACGTCTCAGCCACTGCACTGATGGGAAGTAGTCTGCCTATGTTATTCTAATAAAATTCTCAGCGAGATGACAATCTAGCTCAGTTAATAAGATGGAAAGTTTCTTAATGACAGAGGTTGATTAAAGACTAATCTGCGCATTTATCGTCTTCCTACTGGCCCATCTGACAAGTCTGTTTACTTGATTGTAGTCACCTTGTCCCTCCGTGGCAGAGGCTGAGTCAGTGGCTCCATCCCCCACCGTTTCATGTGCTGTTTCTCTCCAACGATTACAATGAATCACCAATTGGATTGCTTGTTACTGTCTACAACCATACACACCTGGGTTCAATACCATTATTAGTTCGTAACCTCTGGTTTGTGTCTACCCTTGTCGGTCATTGTTTCCTGTAATAAGTGTATGTGTTACAGTTGAGTAGTGTTTGATTTTGTGTAGCGGGTATATATATATCTGTATTGGAAGTTTGGCCAGACGTCAGCTTGAGTGTGTACTGTAATTCACAATATGTTTGCACTACTTAAAGTCTGTTTGTTTTTCCTTAGTGTTTTCACTGTTTAATAATAAATCTTTACTCACTTGTGCTGTTACATTTATACAATATGTTTAACTTAAAGATTCAGTCTGCAATGTTCATAATTCCAATATTTTTTGCCCTTGCCCATTTTTGTTTGGATGTGTATGATATTGTCTGTATTATATGCACAATCTATTTAGAATCATCGTCTGATCATATTAGCTTGAAACCTGACAGTGTTTCTTGGCCATTGCAGGCATTCCCTTACCACGTCTGGCAGGGAATTCCCAACAAATGTGTGACATATGGTTTGCTAACATAGAGGAAGTCCCATTGACAGAGCTGTCAATCAAATCTGAGCAATACAGTGATGTCTAATGAGTTTGCAGAGCAAGCACAATCTCTAAATACAGGAGAACAAGAAAGAAAATACAAACCTAGACACTTTAAAGAGTCCTGAGCGGGGACCCGTTTTAGCTCTAGTGTGCCCAAATTCACATTCTTTAGAACCTAGAGGCCTAAATATCGCCTAAAATCATGGAAGGCATCGTTAAAACTATACAACATGTTAAACTTAAGGGTGTTAAAACTAAAACTGTCTGTTGAAGACTTTTCTCTATTTGAATTCAGACTATATTTTATATTATCCACTGAAGTTTCATGCTTCAAATACCTTCTTTGTGCGTCAATGACTTTAGAAAGACCATGACCTTCCATTCCAAGCCAGCTCTGATGAGGTTTCCAATCACCATCATCAGACATAATGAATGAACCAAGCTTTTATTTTGCCCAGGAGGAAAAAATAAGGGGGAAAAAAATAATACAGGTTCTTGAAATGTCACCCATGAGAATTATGCATCTTTCATGGTAATGCGGCTTAATGAAGGCAACCACCTATTTTTACATTGTCTATTTTCACTCCCTGTGAAAATGTCAATGCTTTTCCAATCACCGTGTGCCAGTTTGGTGTTCAAACTGCCACACGTGAACAGATCCATTTGAATATCACTCTAGTAGTTAAATGGATCATCCACAAATGCAGTTGTCACTACATAGCAGGCATCTGGACTCAGTGCTTCAGCCCATGCCAAAGGTATCAGCATCGACCAATTTAATGGCAACAGGACCATGTTTGTTCTTTGGCTCATGACTTTAAAATTGCTTTTTGGCATGAAGCCGTTTACCTAGCATAGAGCTTTTAAGATGACAGAAATGGGCAGGCTAGCAGGATTGGATATGATATACATACATTTTTTTATGAAATCATAAAACTTCCGATGTAAGTATAGTCTCTTGGGACTGCTCCAAAACACCTAGTATAGGGGATGTAAGTGCATGTGTATGTGCTGTAAAGTAGTTTCCATTAGTCCACAGAAGGATTGGTCAGTAAACTCGACGGGCAGACATGTCTGAGCCAGTCAAGCATTTTTCACTCCTTGAAGATATTTGTGAAAGTAGTCATACTTAATACAGATGCTATTTGAATGTAATGGAGGTGCATCACGTCTTTAACATTCATTCTACACCCACTTAAACTCTCGGTACAGGTGAGAAGCCGCTGCTGTAGTGTCAAAGCTCATATCGAATGCAATTTTGAAATACATGAATGTGACATGCAAACACTGAATCAATTCAACTAAACAGGATGTCGATGAAAAATGTGGGTAGATGTGAGCTAAGTAGAGTAAAATAACTGATCAAATATAAAAAAGCCCTACATATTGTTTGAAATGTAAAACATTGTGTCTGGCAGTTTATACTGATGTTCCATCCGACTTCAATAAAATTGTAGCTGATTGAAAAATGTATTCACTAGGTCTAATTTAATCTCTAATATTTACAAACTAGCTGAATTACTGACTTTGTGTAGAGATGGAGTTTGATTGTACCTTTGCTAATTAACAACTTGCCAACTTGCTTCATCACTCTATACATTTTCAGATTCTCTCTGGGCCTTGTGATGGCTCATCCAGCGCACAGGGTTAATCTTGCGTTTAGCCTCAGACTACATTACTGTATGTTGCTGGAGAGTATTTGTGATGTGAAGGCATGACTGGTGAAATGTCATAGAAGTTTAATTACCCACAAAACAAAACAAGAATATGTGAAGCGTTCATTAGTCTTCGCTGTCCTGTTGCCTTCACAGGGATTTCTGTAAGTACTGTAGGAAGTAACGGTACATCAGCGTGGGGCATGATGGACAGACAAATTGGAGGAAACAGGCACAGTTGGGTAAGTTGCATCATGCTGTCTCATACCTTTCTTCGTGTCTTTGTGTTCCCTTTGTTTTCCTGAAATGTTACATAAACTAATTAGTTCAACTGATAAAATGTTTTTGGTAACTTTTAACTCTTTGGTAGAAAAGAGTTAAAGATAGAAAACCTGCTAGTAAAGTTGTATGCTTTCGTCAGGTGCTCCAGAAATGTCTAATAAGATGTCCTTTAACTGATGAGTGGGATTAGTTTTTTCTCCTCAAATGATTTAAGCTTGGTCTTGTGTAATTCTACAAAAGGGTTAAAAGTTATTATTCTACACAAACACTGTCTCACACAGGTCCTGCATAGGCCTGCATTCGACTGAGGGTTGTTGCACCAGCTCACCAATAACACACGTTCAGCAAATAATCATCTTGCATTTGGGCAAAGTTGTGCAAAAAAGTTCAAATTTAAAGTACTCAGCTGCCCTCTAAACAATTAGGGTTGAAAAGATCTCTTTCTGGTTGAAAAGACGTAGAAAAGACGTCTTTATAAATATTTTGCTCAGTGGGTGGGTTCCCCCATTTTTTCCTAATTAAGACCTAAATGACCAAGTAAGTGGACACACTGAGGTTTTCCTGTATGCCATACTCTATGCTGAAATATTGATAAAAATTCATCTAGGAGCTGGACACATTTGGATATATTTGGATATACTTAATATACATAATATGGGCAGAAGTTTCTCAGGGATTCTTTTTATTAATAACTAGTGCACATGAATATTAGCCGAAGATCTTCCTTCGTGTCATCAACTTCAGAGTGCAGTTCCCTGAAACCTGTCTGCGCTTTGAAAATATAAAAACACCTCATTATAATGTAAGGTAAGTCCTGTCGTCAAGCCTATAGCGTCGGGAGGCTTACTCGCCGCCGTCTGTAAAGAACGGCGGACCCCGGGGGTCAACAAAACAGGGTCCTTAAGTGAAGAGGCTGCGTAATTATTGGCCATCATTTCCAACACGCTGGGCATAGTGGAGCAGATAAAGAAGGGGACTAAAGGTTGGCCAGTTATAAATAGCTAGTATAGAGGCAACGAAGTTGGTGGTTGATGGAGAGGCCCAGTCTGGGCTAGTAGGTACTGTTATTAAGTCAAGGGGGCCGTCAAGGCCCTGTGTGACTGGGAGTTAAGAGCTCTCCTGCTATTGCTGTCACCTTTGGCTCTCTGTCCACCGCAGACTTACCTCTCGACTCCCCTGAGCCTGCATAAATGGCTGTTTCGACACCAGGGGAATGTATCTGAGTAGGCAAGGGTGAAGGAATAAATAAAGCTGCATGTTACACCTGTCTTGGATATTGGAATGTAATCAAGGTACGGTTGGTTTCATGGTTTGCTGTACGCGGACTACCGGGTTTCTTAGCAGGTAAATAAAGGCAGGTTTTAGCTTTTTGACAAATGAACTACAGTAGAACATTGTCACTCAGGTTTCAGAGGTGGGAAGAGCTACTCTGCACCAGGAGAAAATGCACCACGTGTTTATATTGGTTGTTTTGTTGATGAAAAAAATTAAATAGAGAAATTTGTCAGCACTCTATTTTCTGCTGTTATATTGCACATGAAATATGTCAGAATGCAAGGCAGTTTCATAATTAGAGAATTTATCTTTAGTCAGTATTTTTCTGTGGCATTCGTTTTGATGGAAAATGTGAAGCAATTTGCTTTAGTATACTGTTGTGTAATTACATGAAGAATTGGTCCTGGGGAAAAGTCTTCCTGCACGATTTACCATCATATTTAATTTGACTTCCTGTTGTTTTCCCGGTCGAATCGATCAAACACAGCTTCAATTATTTGAAGGTTGGAGGTGGTCAATCTAGTGCTGTGAGTTCATTACTGTTTGTATTTATTTTAATTGTATATTAATGATTTTTTGAGTGAGTAAACATTGATATTCTTGATAAATAGCTGTAAACTATCAACTCAGGTGAACATTTTCATATTATCCTATGGAAAGTCACCACGCACTTGAACTTTGCACATTCTGTTGATTTAGTCCCTTAGTTTCATTCATTTTAATTTGTTAACTTACCCACACAACTTAATATTCACTTTAAATACATTTACATTGTACCAGAATGAACAGATGGCAATGTTTCCAAGACATGGTTAAATATATAAACTCTCAATATGAGCTCTATTTCATAAATACGCTTTTTCAAAACAATGATGTTACACAAACACACAGCCACACGGAACTAATCTAGTATCAAAATCATAACAAATGTATTGTTCAATTTTAAGGCACTATATTAAAATATGTAATTTTGTTTTTAATGACAAATATATGTATATAATCTTTAGGACATCCAGAAATGTACATTTTGTCATTATAGACTTGTATATCTTCAATCACCATTTTGGAATTCAATTGATCAGAAAGTATAGTCAGTCCAAACATGATTTATGCTCTTAATTTTGTTTTGATGCATATTGCAAATTTTTTGTGTTCATCCAATAAACCTAATTTCACTACTGAAATATTACTGTGTCAATTATTTGATAGATCAAAATGAAATTGGCAATCCAAACACCCAATTATTTATATATGAAAATCAAATAAATTGTCAGGGGTGCCTAAACCTTTGCATATGACTGTATATCAGCGATTTCCAATGGTGATATTTGCAACATTGGTAACGTCTTGGTTATTTTTAAATCAATGTAATGCCACTTTTGTTTTTCAAATTGACTCATTTTGTATGGAAGGGGGTTTCAAAAAGCCCTCTCTTTGCTAGTGTAGTGATTTATATGATTTTCAGTCATTCCGAATATCTGTGTTCACGGTGTTGGGTTGTCGACTGCTAAAGAAATAACGGACAAAGTTCTCGAAAGACAAAGATCAGGGGATTAGTATGAAAACATTAGAAAGGTCTTTACTATCCATTGAGAATGGCATATTATTATATAGTGCACTGCCAGGACTTTGACCTGATAAGGTGAACATGCAGTCTGCAATTCTGACTGTAAATGTGGTGCTATTGAGCTACAACGGGTCCCTGGAATTTGTGTACTATGTCACATATATTACCTCTATAATTTCTGTACTATGTCACATATATTTCCTCTATGACACTGCATGAAAAGTGGGATTTTCGTCCCCGTAAACGCCCGGAAATCTCCCTAATTTTTGACAATTGACGACAATTTACAGCCTGTGAACGTTGCTTTCGTCTGTGCCACATATTGACGGAAACGAACCATGACGTATGTGGAGAGCTTGTGGAGGGCCCTAATGGCTCTAATTTGCATATGAATAGAAGAAAAACCACGCCTGGCCAGAATGTCTGGCCTGGCTTGAATTTCCTCACTCAGTATTGGATGAAACCACGACTTTTAAACAAGAAAAATCACTCATGATTGGTTGGCAGATCTGTCGCTATTGGTCACCCTGGGTCATTATAAATGTAAATCCCAATAATAAAATTCATATATATATATTTATTAATATGATAGGCTATATATAATAGCATATGTCATTGTTATCCTATGGACTATACCATTATTACCATCAAGGACATGAATAAATATATTGAGGAAAGGAAAATTATTAAGTTTATTCAAAGAGCTTTATTATCACAAACAAAACAAATGGGAAGCTAAGGAAACAGAGCCCAAAATCCTACAGCATGGTGAAGTGTCTGTCTTCCGACGCAGAGCTGTAGGTAACTAGCGGCATTCTGTCTGAATTCGGGTAATTTTGCGAAGAGGAAGTTGAGAGACGCAGGACCCAACACTCTGGATGAGCTTAAGGCCGCTATCGAAGCATCCTGGGCCTCCATCACACCTCAGCAGTGCCACAGGCTGATTGCCTCCATGCCACGCCGCATTGAAGCAGTCAATTCTGCAAAAGGATTCCCGACCAAGTATTGAGTGCATAACTGAACATAATTATTTA